>JAOBSW010001127.1:0-234565 GCA_026214975.1 Gentiana macrophylla | reverse complement strand
GACGATGCTAACCTCACGTCCCCTTGTTTTCTGTACTTTGGTATCTAATATCTGTACCGGTACCTCTTCGTAAGTCAAGGATTGATCCAGTTCAACGACCTCCAGTTCGATCACGTGAGAAGGATCACTCATGTACTTGCGCAATTGAGATACATGAAACACATTATGCACTTTATCCAACGCCGGTGGCAAGGCTAGTCGATATGCTACTTCACCTATGCGGTCCAAGACCTCGTATGGCCCCACGTACTTGGGACTCAACTTCCCTTTCTTGCCAAAACGCATCACTCCTCTGGTTGGTGATACTCGTAGCAATACTTTATCGCCCACGGCGAACTCAATATCCCGGCGGTGTAAGTCTGCATAACTCTTCTGCCTATCCTGGGCAGCCTTCATTTTTTCTCGGATTATCTGCACCTGCTTAATCGTATCTTCGATCATCTGCGGTCCCAAAATCACTGCCTCGGACGAATCGTCCCAACAAACCGGACTCTTGCACTTCCTACCATAAAGTGCCTCAAAAGGTGCCATCTTAATACTGGCATGGTAGCTGTTGTTGTATGAAAACTCAATAAGATCGAGCTTTTCCTCCCAAGAGCCTTTGAATTCTAATACACATGCCCTTAGCATGTCTTCCAATGTTTGTATGGTCCTCTCCGTCTGACCATCGGTATCGCAGGTGAAAAGTCAGACTCATTCGTAGCTCCGTCCCCAAGGCTGCCTGTAGCTCATGCCAAAACCGGGATATGAATCTCGCATCTCTATCTGACACAATGCTGCTGGGTATACCATGTAGTCTCACAATATTTCTCCGGTATGCCATAGCCAACTCCGTCTTACTCCAGGTGTCTTTCATCGGGATGAAATGCGCCGCTTTGGTCAGTCTATCCACAACGACCCAAATCATATTATTCCCCTTAGGGCTCCTCGGTAATCCGCATACAAAATCCATGGAGATGGAATCCCACTTCCAAACCGGCACATCCAACGGCTGCAGCATACCCTGTGGCCGTCGATGTTCAATCTTGACCTTCTGACAAGTCAAGCACTTTGCCACAAATTCTGCCACTTCGCGTTTCATATTGGGCCACCAAAAGGTTTTCCTGAGATCTTTATACAGTTTGTCTCCTCCTGGATGAACAGAATAAGGCGTATTATGAGCTTCACTCAAGATCCGCCTCTTGAGTTCTTCGTCGGCTGGTACACACCACCGACCCTTAAACCGGATACTACCATCCTCGTGTAACGTAAAATCAGCCGCTCCATCTGTACCAATCTTGGCCTTCTTTGCCTCAATTACCCTGTCACCCACTTGTCTCGCCCGGATCTCAGCGTATAATTCGGGTTGTAAGACGAAGTCGCTTTTATCTCCGCCTTTCTGGATGACACAGATATCCATGCGGTCCAACTCTTCTCGTAGTCTGATCCGAGCTACTTCCTCACACAAGGAATGAATCGATTTCCGACTCAAAGCGTCCGCCACTACATTGGCCTTCCCTTCGTGGTATTGGATTTCCATGTCATAATCTTTAATTAGATCCAACCAACGCCTCTGACGCAAGTTGAGCTCCTTCTGTGTAAATATGTACTTCAAACTCTTGTGATCTGAAAACACCTTAAAAGTTATTCCGTACAAGTAGTGTCGCCATATCTTCAATGCGAAGACCACAGCTACCAACTCTAAGTCGTGAGTCGGGTAGTTACCCTCGTATGGTTTCAGCTGCCTCGATGCATACGCGATCACTCGCCTCCGTTGCATCGATCGCAACCTGCACTCATTCTTCGATGCATCGAGATAAACCTCGATGTCCTCATTCCCGTCGGGTAATGCTAGCACCGGAGCTGTGGTCAACCGTTCCTTAAGTAGTTGAAACGCCCTCTCGCAATTGTCATCCCACTTAAACCGGTTCTCTTTCTGCATCAACGCAGTCATCGGCCTCGCAATCTTGGAAAAGTCTTTTACAAATCTTCGGTAATATCCAGCCAAACCCAAAAAGCTTCGAATTTCTGCAACATTCTTAGGTGTTGGCCACCTCGCCACCGCCTCTATCTTGCTCGGATCAACGGATACACCGTCTTTCGAGACAACATGCCCCAAGAATGCCACTCGTTCCAACCAGAATTCACATTTAGACAGTTTCGCATACAGTTGTTTTTCTCGTAAAACCTGCAGTACGAGCCTCAGGTGCTCGGCATGTTCTCCCTTAGTCTTAGAGTAGACCAGGATGTCGTCGATAAAGACTACTACAAACTGGTCTAAGTAGGGTCTGAATACCCGGTTCATTAAATCCATGAAAATTGCTGGTGCGTTGGTCAATCCGAAAGGCATGACCGTGAATTCGTAATGTCCGTACCTGGTACGAAATGCGGTCTTTGGAATATCCGCATCTGCTACCCTGAGCTGGTGATACCCTGATCGCAAATCAATCTTCGAGAAAATGCCTGCCCCCCGTAGTTGATCGAACAAGTCATCGATCCTTGGTAACGGATACTTGTTCTTCACTGTGACGTTGTTCAGCTCCCGGTAATCAATACACAGCCGCATACTACCATCCTTCTTCTTCACAAACAACACCGGTGCTCCCCACGGTGACACACTCGGTCGGATATACCCCTTATCGAGCAGTTCTTCCAATTGTACCTTTAGTTCTGCTAATTCCTTAGGTGCCATACGATAGGGTGCTTTCGATATCGGTCTGGTCCCGGGCACCAACTCCACTGCAAACTCTACTTCCCTCTGGGGTGGCATACCTGGTATCTCATCCGGGAATACGTCCCCAAAATCACGGACTACGTCAATGTCCGTTAGTTTAGGATCCCTTGTGCTTACATCATGCATGTGACACATAAACAACGGGTACCCTCTCTTGACGAGAGATCCCAAAGTCACCACCGAAATGATCTTCACATTCGGTTTGTCCACAAATCCCTTGTAAGATACTCGCACCCCTTTAGGGCCTCTCAACGCTACCTTCTTCTCGCTCCAAATCAATTTTGGCTTTATGCCGGTTCAACCAGTCCATACCCAAAATAACGTCGAAGTTCTCAAGAGGAAACTCGATCAAGTCAACCGTCAAGTTGGCTCCCAAAATCACTAATGGTACATCTCTATACAACTTAGAACATGGTACTAACTCTCCTGATGGTTGCATAAACTTACTGTCAATCACCTCGAATGTAACTAGGCCTAACCTCAAAACATGCGAACTTGCTACAAAGGAACATGATGCACCCGAATCAAAAAGTACATAGGATAAAAATGAGTTAACTAGAAAATTACCCGTCACTACGTGGTTGCTCTGCTCGGCCTCTCTCTCGCCCGGTCGAATAATCTCCCGATCGATTTTTCTCACCGAATCAGGCCGGCCGACCACGATGGTCGATTGCTTTCGCCAAATGGCGCGGTATTGGTCACCGTAGTCCCACTCATCGCGACACACGATCGTGGCGGTAACATTCAACATTCCACAAAGAAAAGAAAATAAACATTCACCATTCATTATTTTGAAAGAAAATATTAAAGTGAGTACAAATCAAAGAAAATGTAATTATCACGGAACATCAAAATCTTTAGAATTTAAAATTCAAATAATGTAGACAACATGTGATCACGACTACGTGGCTCTCAAACCCCGCGACATCCCAAAGAACAAGCAAACATCCATAGAAGTACTGCTAAGAATCACTCCCCCATAAATGGATCATAGCAGGTCGAGGAAAAAGTACAAACCGTCAACTATAAAGTTGAGTAAGAGTAAATCTAGTGTACAAAAGTAAAACCAACTCAAGAAAGGTACTACTAAATGTATGAAGGACCCAACCAATCTATAAAAGTTACGACCTGACCATAACAGATACCGAACATCACAACTAGCCACCTAAAGGTCCCGAATGTGCACATCCCTCAAAAGGGTAAAGCCCTAGAGAGGAGGGTCCTAAAGGTCATCCAATGGTACCATACTAGATGGACCATCACGTCTTTGAGGTGCAAGGAAACCTTCCCGGGTTCCGGCTTCGGGTACTTCCCTATCCGGCCCGACCACATCACCGCCTGCAACTCCCGCACACGTAGGGTCATTGAAGTCGTAAGAAACCTTCCGGGTTTACGGCTTTGGGAGCTACCCTATCCGGCCCAACCACTACGGGTCTACAACTCCAATGCCCAAAATCCAAAACCCAATGTTACCAATACCGTTGTCTCATCCAAACACAACTTACAAAAAAACATGCTCGTAAGGTTTATTCCTAACTAACAAAGAAGAGAGAACATTTAAACTGGACGCCCGTCTGAAATGTTGGACGCCCGTTTGGAAGAAGTAGACGCCCGTCCAAGATCTCAGACGCGCGTCCAAGGAAACCTGTTACATCCTGAATCGATTTTTAGCACCTGGACGTCCGTCCATTATACTTGGACGCCCGTCCACCAGAAAACTTTACATCCTGAATCAAAAGTAGCCCTTCAGACGCCCGTCCAGGAACCCAGACGCCCGTCTGAGTTGAGACCAAGACTGGACGCCCGTCCTCTCAAGGCAGACGCCCGTCCAGCCTGGGTTTCAACTAAAACCCTAAAAGCTCTCTACGCGATTTCCGAGCCGTTTCCCACAACACAAAGAAAAAAACAACACTTTAGGCCCAGAAAACTCCATACAAAGGTATCATATCGACTGTAGATTTTTAACTAACACAAAAACACACTACTAGGAACGTTTAACACACCAAAACCGTGGCACACAAGCATAGAAGTCTTAAATTAAACTTTTACAGCATCAAGTTAAACTTTTGACAGCATAGAATTATCCTTACCGGAATTGCTGCGTTCTTGAAAGCCCTTGCTAAGCTAGAAACGATCCTCAACGAAGCTCGAATCTATAAAAGAAAACAATTTACCGACTTTACTTAATTCCTAAACACCAAGGAGAGATATTTTTCTCTCCTTCTTCTTCACACAGTCGGCGGCAATGGGGAGGGTTTGGGTTTCACGTGTAATTGGGAAAAAGATGGAGAAGGAATAAAAGATGTCCCCCTCCCCTTTTAATTATTAACCAATGTATTTCCTTTTAATTAAAGAATTATAAAGATTCCATTTAATTATTAATCACCCTTCCAAATAATTACTAAACACATAATTCCCCAAGTTATTGAACCCTTTTTTTTTTTCAATTAAATAGGGAGTCAAAATTTCGGGATATTACAGCCCCAAGGTTACCAAAACCGTGGTCAATTTAATATTAAATGCACGGTCATAAAAGCAGGACAAAATCGACGGACACGCTGACTTCCTAAGGTGACTCAGTGTAAATCTACGTCCGACTCACTGAGTTCCGCAGATTGGATACATTGTATACCTTTAACTCTGACCATAGGATGGATGCACTATTTCGCAGGTCAGACTCGGTATAAACCTTCTATTCTATAAAAAAAATACCCTAAGAGGGAAATGGATGGCGAGTATGAGGTAAGTATGCCATTCAAAGAATACATCTTACCGAAAGGCATTCTGGGGGCTACGCAACGCAGATCAGAATCAAAAGATATACATTCAAGTAAGTGCTAAAAAAATTTATATTATTCATATACATTATGCTCCATTTACAATTTTTTGATACTTTTAAAAATAAAAAGCATACAAGTTAAGACCCAGGAGTTGAATCCTGCCCTGGTGTCGTAGCTGCGCCTGTCCCAGGATGGTCGGAAGACCTCCGAAGGGAAATCAGTCGAGATTTATGCCGAGCTATGATATCCACTCTTTTTCGGAAATCCGCCACACAGTCATTATAAACCTTGTCCATACTAGACCTATACAGGTTGGCATAGGGAAGGCGAGTGATGTCCAAATCGAGAAATTGGGTCAATGCCTCGATAATTCCCATAGAGTAAAACTCACATTCAGCAGGGGTGAGCAATAGGTCCATTGCCTGTTTAAACTAAGGAGAGGCCTTATACTCATCTAGAACTCAGGAAGGGGTGGCTCAAGTTCAGCCGATAAGGTATTCTTCTCTTCCCTTAGTTTGGCGATAATCTGCCCCATTTCAGATGTCTCTGCCAAGTGTTCCCCATGCATGGTTTCAAGGGAAGTCTCATAAGTGGATCCTAATCTTTGCACTTCTGCTTCCTGATCCTAGAACCGTTTCTTGAGAGATTCAATCTCCTTAACTACAGCTTGTAAACTCTGTTTGAGCTGCTCACGCTCAGTTAATCCCTGCTCTAATTCAGAGATTCTCTTTCTCAAATTCTCCATACATGAGGCCACAGTAGCCAATCGCTTGAATGTCTCTTCTCTAATACGAGATCCCTGAGACAGGAATAATTTAAACTTTAGAAGATATAACGCCTAATGATAAAGCATGGAAGAGCGCCAAGAACACTTACGTATTTGATTATGCTGAGACCCTCATTGGCCAACTGCTCATGGGTCATTTCCAATAAAGGATCAGGTTCCAGTTCTTCCTCATCCTCAACGTCATTACCCTCATCGGCTTCACCATTCGGGTCAGTCGACTCAGGAGACTAACCCAAAGAAGCCTCATTTATGCTCATCTTCCTTTGTCGATCACCGGCCTCAGTACGGCTCCTCATAATCAGAAGTGTGCCTTCGTCCTCTTCTTCAACATCTTCATCTGGGATTTCAATTGTAGGAGCTGTAATATCCACCCTTAGAGCAGAAGAAATAGGAATATTCTCCCTCTGATGACTCGGCTGGGAAATAGTCATGAAAGCACTGAGGGGCACCGCGTTAATGGCTATACCCGTATGTTGGGAAGAAAGACGCTCGTCAGAATGCGTTCCTTTAGTAGACGTGCTTGATCTGACCAGCTCCCCTCCTATAACATTCAACGGATACAATAGGGCGATCACATTAAAAAAAGGACAAGGATAAATGTCATATCATGAAAATCAGAAGAAACAATGAAAACATGAGGGTAATGGTCAGATTTTTACGAGAAGCGTGCTCTGCAGCATTTAAAGGTTCAAAGGGTTCCGGCCCAGCATCATGCAGCCGAGATGCATCAATAAGCTCCAAAGATAACTCTTTATCAGTAATAAAAAAAAGTTTCCATTAAGAATGGTATGCACATAGGTGAAATCCCCTCAAGTCAGGCGCGGCATCCCAGTCCCGATTCATACACCTGATGAAGAAGAATCGTGTTTTCCAGTTATTGGCTGGCGAAACACCATCGGCAATATAGGCTTGAATACCGGGACAGCGGGGGAAGGTGTACCACCCACTCGGCCCTGGATTCTTCTGAATATGGTGAAAACTTTGGAATAGAGGGACCATAAAGCGAACATTCTCCTTCCTACAAAGGATAGCGAACTCGATGATACTCCTAAAACCGTTAGGAGTTACTTGTGCAGCACCAATCTTGTAGCATCTTAACACATCTAGAAATGCGGGGCACCAGGGTAGCCGTAATCCACCCTTCAATTGGCCTTCGTAGATAGCGTCGAATCCCTTGGGGGAATGACCGGTATACGGCCAAGGTTCCACTGGAAGCGTGGGAGTATAAATCCCCCGATTAATGTTATATTCCTGGCATATGTAGTCCAGGCTACGTTTAGCAAGAACGGAGGCTCTCCCAAAGCTACCTATAAGGCGTCAGGTACCTTCCTAGATCCGTAGACGGGTTTCCGGGTCAAACATCTTAGATTAAAGCTGAGATGAAGCACTGGCTAAATTGGTTGGAACACTCACTTCCTCTGGATCATTCTCAATTTCCATGGATTTTTCCACAGATACGCTTGTAGGAGTCGCATCTCTAGCTCTCATCGTTGAATGAGAATAAAGGGAAAGCGAAATTTAATCAAAGCAAGAGGTAACGAAGACTTACACTAAAAATCGTTCGGATAAAATTATGCTTTATGTCTATCAAAATAATTGATATGACTGGGTCTATAATCCATAGAATGCCTTCAAAAACCATTTCTTGTGGTGGGTGGGAAAACACCTCGTATTTCAAAAACATTATGGTAGAAGTTTTGGCTGTGCCACCTAGCATAGTTGACTCCATCAATTCTAGTAAGGCAAGGACCAAACTCCGGCATTACCGAGCCGGGCAAGCATAGGAAGACGGAACACTTAATTTATATCCGAACTGACCTTCAAGAGCTAAGTTGGATTTGTGGGGCTTCACCACTTATGTAGGTCAACCTGATGATATAATTTCTTATGATTCACCCATTTTTCTGATGCAATTAGCGATGTTTTGACATCAACTTGAGCAAATTTTATGATAATGGGAACCATCTCTTGTATATAGAAACTTTCAGAAAAACCACATTTTTACTTTTATTTTATTAGTTTTAGCCGATTTTGTTATCAGATCTATACGTGGTATCTTTGTGTCTATTTTGCAGCACAGATATCACGGCGGGAGCATGGATTTTTGACTTTATGGTTCCATGGGATTATTGAGTGATGTTTTTGTTACCGAGGCAAGGATTTCAACCCACGAGGATCATTGACACACGTTAGAGGGTTCAGTCCAAGCCAATTGAAGAATAAAATTGATCAAGGCATATTCAGATACAAATTGCGTGCCCCTTGTGACTTTGACCCACGTCAAGTGAAGCTACACACTCTGCTGAGCATTTAATACGAATGTCATTCAGCCAACTACTACATATTGGACGTGATGCGTGCCAAACATGAGTGACCTGCGCCAATACCACAATTGCACATGACGCGCGCTAGTGGCTTTTGACCTGCGCCAATAATGCACAGTCAGCAAAGAATTGATCTCATTTATTCGTCCCTTCACACAAAAAAAGAGGGAGAGACTTGATCTTCCTCAACTTTTCCCCTTGAAGGCACCCCCACCTCCAAGGCTCTTATAGCCGAATTTTAGTAGAAATTAGCTCTTGAACTTGATCGTAACAATTAAAGACTCTAGTTTAGCTTTGATTACTTGATTGAATTTTAACACACTGGTGTTAGTTTCATTAAAGCTTTTGAAGTTGGATGAAGAACACCAACTCAAATTTCACTCTTTGAATTGGTAATCTTTAATCTTTATTTTCATTCAATTGTTCTTATGGTTATGAATGTTAACTTTGAGATGTTGATATTTGTGGCTATGAGTGGCTAGATTTAACTAGCCAAGATTATGTTGTAGTGTTAGCTTACCTCTTGTTTTGATTGGGAATGATTGGTTGTGTTGATAGTTTTGATTGTTGTGAAACTTTTCCTACATGTGTTGTATTGATTGCTTGCATTAGAGTAATTTCCTAGTGACCGCCTTTACACGTTTAACGGATACCGAATGGTGATGTTGTAGGATGTAATATCGCCGGATGGATCATAGATCCACCCGATTACTCAGCGGAAAGTATAAGATCTAGATCTAACAACCAAAATACATAAATACAATAGATCTAAACCTACGAGGGGTTTAGATTGCTAACCTGCTTATTGTGAATAAGCACCAAAAACAATCCGAGATCCAAGAATTGAGATGCCACCATCTTCCGACGTGTATCTCCAAGCAAAACCAAGTGGATGGTGATTCAAGCCGCTTGACCTCCTCGATATGCTACCGGAATAATCCCGAGGATTATCCCAACTCGAAACCCTTAGTGTTGAAGCCAAAAATTCTAAACTTCCAACACTACCCAAAAAGTCGAAATTTATGTGTGTGTTTTAGGCTTGGGAGAACTCTCTTCATATATGAGAGTAATTATTGTCCTTCAAGGATTTAATAATTAATACTAAATCAGTTATAATAATCCCATTAAATAAAAGATACTCCTAGAATAATCTAGAACCAATCTAGAATATTTAAGGATCAATCCAATATTTTCCTTAATCAATTATTTAACAAATAAATAATTTAATCACATGTTAAATAATTATCCAAGAAAACTAATTTCTTGACAATTAAATAACAAAAATGCACCCCATGCCCTAATATATTAGGTCATCCACGCATTTCACACACTTGGGCCGAGTCCACGAAAAATTTCTTTTCCATGTATTTAATTATCCTGTCCAACTAAACAATTAATCCACATATCTATTAAACAGTCCAATCCAACTATTTATATTAATTGAGGTGAAACGACGAGAAAACATATGCATGTTAGGAGCCATGTCGGGGACCATGGACCCATATTCAGTAGCTACAATAAATTAAATAATATTATCCGTTAGACCGAACAATAATATTCAATCTATTAATTCCGGGATTACACCACCATAAACCCGAAACTGAACTCTGCCGAATATAGATAACTTATACTCAACTATGAGTAGATAAGGTGTCCACTGATATAATCATTACATACGGATAAATCCTCCATAGACTGTTCGTTTCGATTCGGGATATCTCCGTAAACCCTTCTCGAAACCTCTTATCCTTATTTACCATTAACCCCCTAGTGACCAAATAGTTCATAACTAATATAATATGAATTGTGCGCATCGGTCAGTTTCTAGGATTAACAAATAAGGGAACTGTCATTCTACTTCCCGAGGGAAGGAATGGATTCCATATATGTGATAGCATAGACTATTCACTCATTCTAGAATAGAGCCAACGAGAAGTGTTGGACCACATACTGCGAAGTGATCCTTACTAACACATCAAACTCTACCCTAGTTTAAGCAGTTGTCTGTGATCACCTCAAGATTGAGATTAATCCATATATGATCATCTTGTGATTCGATAAGACTTCTCGATCACGGAATTATATCGAGAACTCAAATCAAATCGGTCCAAATTTTATATGATTATCATCATATATAAATGCCCCACTAGGTACCCTATTACCGACAGTCCGGATAAGACTGTCACACTTAAAGTGTTCTGGGAGCATTAATAGCAAATTAATCATGAGAACCGTACTCAGATTAATAAATGCTACGGACTAAGTTAATTTTAAGTACATCTTACTAACTCAATCCTCTTGTGTATAGCCATACACTGAGTTATGTGATTACATAAACGAGGTACTTAGGGTTTTCAGTAGTGTCTTAATTATAAGCATACATGCATATAATAAGATGAATTATTAATTTGTCCTAAAACAATTATATAATTGTCTTTCGGGCACTACACCTAACAATCTCACACTTGCACGAAAGGCAAGTGGATTAATTGTTTTAGAGCACACCCTTTATATGTATATCTACAACATTCTCCCACTTGCTCAAAACAAGTGAGACATATCCCCAAGAATCATACCCTCCAAGTGCATCTTAGTAATTCATCCTTCCAAGCACGACCGGAGTGTGCCGCCGCAGGGTAGGTCAGTGACCCGGCGCGTACTTAGAATCCGAATACCATATGACTTGGTACACTGATCAGGTAGGTTGGCATCTTGAGTCAATCTTTGGGATCGAAACGCCGCCTTTCCATCTAATCCGGTGGTACACTTTCAATATGCCTTTGAGTCAACTCTGAGGACAAGATCTACTTAACGATCATCCTTAATCCGACCTAAAGCCAGAACCAGTGTTATCACTTATATTCTAGTTTGCACCTGAATATACTAGCATATTATTCCTCATTCTCCTGAAGAGACTGGAGAATTCACTAAACATCCCATTTAGTATTCATCCGCATGTTTATATAATCATTCCTGAGAGGTAGGGTAGACTACATCGTCGAATGTTGCATAAATGTAAGAATATCTTAACCAGGTGAAATGGATGAGATTGCCAATGATCGATTCTCGTGAATTTGAGTGAATCAAATCCTTTAGAATGAATCCCGATGGCATGTCAGACTCTGACTTCAGATAACACACCCATGTTGTTTTCAACTGTATCAGTGTTACCATTCACAAACACTAATCTTCATACTACTTTACTTATATTGATGCCCAGTCTATGAAAGAATTATCAACATTCTGGTCAAGTCCACATATTAAAACATATGAATTTGAAATGACCTAGAGGTTTGCTTTAATCCCCAAAGGATATAAGCTATGGCAGGCATCCTGCCAAAGGTTCTTTCTGAATAAATTAAGATACCGTTAGTCTCGCAAAATGGTCTTAGGGAAGCACCCTTATTTTCTGCGTTGTAACGAATCTGTCATTTGTTCTTAGCTAAAAACCCTTCTGTTCTGAATGAGTTCAGATTCCGTTGTTCGGCAAGGAAGTCTTAGGGAATCACCCCTATTTCCCGCTTTCTGATGAAATCAAGCAAGACTGAGTGGTAAGAGAGATCGCGGTTTGGTTAACTCTCTACCTTTTAGGGAATCACCCCTAAATTACTCAGCTTTGCGTTGAAAGTTAAACTTTCCTATTCAGTCGACTCTTCTCCGTGTAGTTCCAACTACTCCCATTGGGCCTGAGATACTCAGGTGGTTCTACAAGAGTTTCAACAGAGCTGGAGTAGCAAACTCCATTCACAGGGTTATGGCTTTTAAACCAACCTCTATGATCAGGATCCTATACAGCCCATAAAGGACTATAGGTCATCAATCCCCTATAGACCGTAAGGTCCTGCAATGGGTAATGGACAAACCATACTCCCACTACGTTCGAGGTGGATGGATATACTGATCTAGTTTAGTAGTTTTTTTTTTTTTTTATTAGTGTTATCACCAACTGGCGGTGTTGGATGTGGACTGAACAAATCAGTTAGTAACATCTTGAGTACAAATACTTCAAGATCTAAGGTTGTTATTTATAGACTCTATCAGACCGGGTTTAACAGTATAACCGTCATTCTCTGATTTTACGAGTTTTATAACCAACCTTTACTCAATGCATTAAGATATTTCACGACCTGAACGTGTACGCAAAATTTCCAGTCCTACCTTCAAGCACTAAGTGTTAAATGTCTATGTTTGCGGAAGTGGGGTGAACCGAATTCACTCCTTATCCACAAATGCGTAGGCATCTTTTAGGTAGACTTCTCGGTTTACATTACAACGTAAACCGATATTTTGCAACCAATACCTTAAATGAGTTAAGCAATGTATCGTAGTACATCAATAACTATATAAGGCAAATTTGTGGTGTATCCCTTAGTGAAAACATTCCACTGAGAGGCAGGCCGAGCATCAGTCCCGAAGACTACACAATAACCTATTTCTGAGTATGGAATACTCTATCTCTGGTGAAATCAGAGATTCCTCCAAATATTTTGGATAAACTTACCGGAGTTTCGAGTAGTTGTCAGACTATGATGTCACTACTCAGAGGCTCCCACTAGCTTGTATCTTTCATAAGACCCCGAAGGTCGATATGAACAAGCTATGTTACTTCTTTAAATCTATTACCCTTTCCCGATTGAAAGGAAACTTAGTCATTGTTCCTTTGAGACAGTGTTCCTTTGACTGGGAGATAGGAATCACCCTACGCCAGTCTTCAGATCTTGTCTTTAGGGAATATGCACTAATTAGTAGAATAGAAAGAAGCATTTATCGAAA
The DNA here is from genome assembly GCA_026214975.1 of Gentiana macrophylla. NCBI lineage: Eukaryota > Viridiplantae > Streptophyta > Magnoliopsida > Gentianales > Gentianaceae > Gentiana > Gentiana macrophylla. The sequence goes on along the minus strand of JAOBSW010001127.1, from coordinate 221,188 downwards.
TACGGAAACCATTTGCGTTTATATTGTTTAAGATGTGTTACTGATCCCTTTTCAGCAATGCTTAGTGGTTCTGACTTTATCAAACAAAAGTCCGAGTCTTGGGTTCGTGTTATATTTATCGTCAATAAGAAAAACAAATTATCCTATTGAAAATGAATACGTTCGTTCCAACGAATCCGAAAACATAAAATGAATTTTCTATGATACTCAAAAAAATTAATCCGAGATTTATTTCCTTATATCACTCCCAATAGTCTATCTGAAATAACTGCCCATTGTCTATTTTATTTATCGTTTAATGCAAAGCTACCTAGTTCTTCCAAATAACTTTAGCTTTCGAGAAAATTGCTATTGGTCAGTGATCCGAAATCACTTTCCTTATCCTCTAATTTCCAATTTATTAATTTTCCGGTTTAGCCTTAAAACTACTAAGTTTAGATGACTAACACGTACAAACATTCTTTCCCATTCTTGACTTTCCTAAAATGGAAACAGTCTTGAACTAGCAGTACGTTTGAGTAGACACTACTCTTGAACTGTGGGATGTTCAGTGTTACTTGCTTGGACTATCGATTTTTCTAATCGACAAATCATAAGACCAAAGCTCCTACTAGTTTATCGGTTCCAAATACCGTCTAACTAGCAACACTTTGTATATATGATTTGTCAAAGATAAGAACATCACCTAGAACTAAGCTCCCACTAGTTTATCAGTTCCAAATACTGTCTAACTAGCAATGCTGTGTTCATGATGTTTCAAAGATTATAAAATCTCCAGAACTAAGCTCCCACTAGTTTATCAGTTCCAAATACTGTCTAACTAGTAACGCTTTACTCTTGTTTTTCCAATGAATGGAGAAACTCATGTGCAGTCTATTACACATTTCTAATGATTCAGAAAAACAACAAATCATAAGACCAAGGCTCCCACTAGTTTATCGGTTCCAAATACCGTCTAACTAGCAACGCCTTATGTATGATTTTCCGATTTTTCAATTAGAAATTTGATGTGTAATTACACTTTTAAAATTCACTAAATGAATTTTATATATAGTCCTAAATCATCTTTGGTAAACTAAGCATGGTCGTCTTTCGTTCAACACGAGTGACACCCGTGACATACCTATACTATGTCACTTATGTTTTTAAAGGCTCAAGAGAATAAATCTCTTCCGAGAATTTAAATGCATTGTTTGATAATTTACAACGTACTTGTTACTTTCCACATTTTTAATGAAGTCCTATAACTAACAGTTTAGTAGCCTAGAGATTTAGTTGTAAAAAATATGACAGAAAGTTAAATTCAAAAAATAAATTTTCACTACTAGATTTTTATTTTAGGAATAATAAACTTGTTAAAAGTCTATCCTACCATTCCAAGGATTTAATCTCACACCTCAATGACACTTGCTTGAGTCACCAAAGAGGCGACGATCAAACTGAGACAATCTCTCTCAATGATTAAACTTTGAGAATCAAACATCCCACGGGAATCAGACATCCCGGTCTTTAATCATTGATTTCCTTCATTTTTCTAGCCTAGATATTTCAAAAATATCCATAAAGAGTGTGACCTACTATATCAGATCTCAAAGTACACCCCGAGTATGCCGCCGCAGGGTCGGTCAGTGACTCAACGAGTACCCAAAATCCTATCCTTCCGGAAACCAAGCCGTGAATTTTGATAGGGGTGAACACCACCCGTAGGGGGGCGGAATCAAAGCGGCTCGAGGCGTCAGCCTTCTCTCACGTGCTTGCATCTATAGTAGAGGCCGTGGGGTTGGCTGTCGCCTTCCCCGCTCCCACTCAATATTTTGAAAAAAGTGGTGGGTTTACTAATTACGGTTTCGGTCTTGAAAATAAGAAACAATAAATCAAAGTACTCCGAACAGGGTCGGTTATGTAGGCAAGCCTACGCCATCTTATTCGTTGGAACATATGTGACAGTTCAGGCTGATCTGGCAAGAGAAGCCCCGTTTAGCCCGAAGGCTTATCGGCTATGCTAAGACTTGCCGAACCACTGCAACATACATCACACGTGGAGGGGAGTCGATTGAGCCGAAGCTCGGTTGAACTCGCCCATCCATGGTTAGACCATTTCCGAACCCATGTACTAAGATTTTCCGATTTCTATGTTGTCAACCAAAGCGTAATCTCGTTTCTGTTTAAGGTGGCTTCATCGAGAAGCCATCACCGAAAACTCAACAATTTATCCAAGTGGAATTCACCGAGAATCCATCACTAAAATCGTAACGATTGACAAAACCCGGTTCCTCGGTTTTTAATAATTAGTTATTTAATTAATTAACTACCACATATTAATTAAAAAAGCTTTTAACTAATTATACGAGTTATACATGCCTAATTTATTCGAAATAAACTAGCTACATGCATGCATTGGAGTGGAATCATGATATGATGCATGTCATGGAAATTTTCCGGTTTCTATCACATAATTTCGATCATACACGAAAAAATAATGGAAAAAATAAACACCGAGATGGATCGTTGGTATCCCTGTATCTAACGTATTAAAAAAAACACAAACCTTAACTAGGGTTTACTATTTTCTAATCTGCTGCTGCCGCGTTGTATCGATGATCGGACATCCAAACGAACCTTGATTGTCACAAAACTATATGGACATGTTCTTCACTCCTCCTACTTCAATCTGAACGGTTGGATCTTCGTGTCAACGGTCCAATTTTCTCCAGCAATCCGCCGATCCAACTGCTGCATCTGTTTATAACTGAGGCTCTGCAGTGTCTTCCCGGGGCCGATCGGGCATCGAGACAAAACCCGATCGACCTGAAATTTTTAGGGCTTGTTCATAATTCCATGGTGATCTATCTGAACGGACGGATCTTCGTTTTGACATTCCAAACTCTTCCAAAAAATCGACGAACTCACAGCTAGGGTTTTTATGGCTGCTGTGCTTTTCTGTTACAGCAGCAACTTTACTGCAGCGATTGGACATCGAGATGGACTCCGATCGTCATGAAATTTTGAGGACCTGTTCTTCAACTTTTATTCTTCATTCTGACCAGAGGGATTGTCGTTTCAACGGCTCAATCAGCAGGAACAAAATAAAAACTTAACAGCAACAAAACAGATCTACTTCTAGGAAACTAAAATTACAAAATTTCCTATACTCATATAAACGAATTTATATGAGTTTACAATAGATATAACGAGTAAACAATACCAACCCCAATCCATCTCTTCAACCACGACAATCACAAGGCATCATTCATGATATATATTTCGAAAATAATAAAATTAAAAACGAAAATAAAGCAATCTACACATGCTTATTCCACTCCTTAGATCTAAAATTCACATACTTTGATTGATAGATCAAAGGCTCTGATACCACTTGTAGGATGTAATATCGCCGGATGGATCATAGATCCACCCGATTACGTAGCAGAAAGTATAAGATCTAGATCTAACAACCAAAATACATAAATACAATAGATCTAAACCTACGAGGGGGTTTAGATTGCTTACCTGCTTATTGTGAATAAGCACCAAGAACAATCCGAGATCCAAGAATTGAGAAGCCACCGTCTTCCGACGTGTATCTCCAAGCAACACCAAGTGGATGATGATTCAAGCCGCTTGACCTCCTCGATATGCTACCGGAATAATCCCGAGGATTATCCCAACTCGAAACCCTTAATGTTGAAGCCGAAAATTCTAAGCTTCCAACACTACCCAAAAAGTCGAAATTTATGTGTGTGTTTTAGGCTTGGGAGAACTCTCTTCATATATGAGAGTAATCCTAGTCCTTCAAAGATTTAATAATTAATACTAAATCAATTATAATAATCCCATTAAATAAAAGATACTCCTAGAATAATCTAGAACCAATCTAGAATATTTAAGGATCAATCCAATATTTTCCTTAATTAATTATTTAACAAATAAATAATTTAATCACATGTTAATTAATTATCCAAGAAAACTAATTTCTTGACAATTAAATAACAAAAATGCGCCCCATGCCCTAATATATTAGGTCATCCACGCATTTCACACACTTGGGCCGAGTCCACGAAAAATTTCTTTTTCATGTATTTAATTATCTAGTCCAACTAAAAACTTAATCCACATATCTATTAAACAGTCCAATCCAACTATTTAATATTAATTGAGGTGAAACGACGAGAAAACATATGCATGTTAGGAGCCATGTCGAGGACCATGGACCCATATTCAGTAGCTACAATAAATAAATAATATTATCCGTCAAACCGAACAATAATATTCAATCTATTAATTCCGGGATTACACCACCATAAACCCGAAACTGAACTCTGCCGAATATAGATAACTTATACTAAACTATGAGTAGATAAGGTGTCCACTGATATAATCATTACATACGGATAAATCCTCCATAGACTGTTCGTTTCGATTCGGGATATCTCCGTAAACCCTTCTCGAAACCTCTTATCCTTATTTACCATTAACCCCCTAGTGACCAAATAGTTCATAACTAATATAATATGAATTGTGCACATCGGTCAGTTTCTAGGATTAAAAAATAAGGGAACTGTCTGTCTACTTCCCGAGGAAGGAATGGATTCCATATATGTGATAGCATAGACTACTCACTCATTCCAGAATAGAGCCAACGAGAAGTGTTGGACCACATATTGCAAAGTGATCCTTACTAACACATCAAACACTACCCTAGTTTAAGCAGTTGTCTGTGATCACCTCAGGATTGATATTAATCCATATATGATCATCTTGTGATTCGATAAGACTTCTCGATCACGGAATTATATCGAGAACTCAAATCAAATCGGTCCAGCCCTATATGATTATCATCATATATAAATGCCCACTAGGTACCCTATTACCGACAGTCTGGATAAGACTGTCACACTTAAAGTGTTATGGGCGCATTAATAGCAAATTAATCATGAGACCCGTACTCAGATTAATAAACGCTACGGACTAAGTTAATTTTAAGTACATCTTACTAACTCAATCCTTTTGTGTATAGCCATACACTGAGTTATGTGATTACATAAACGAGGTACTTAGGGTTTTCAGTAGTGTCTTAATTATAAGCATACATGCATATAATAAGATGAATTATTAATTTGTCCTAAAACAATTATATAATTGTCTTTCGGGCACTACACCTAACAGATGTTTGTCATGCGAAGAGGGTAGGAAGACCGGAAGGTAAAATCGACCTTTCAAGGCATTCGATTTCTTATCTGGGGATAATTGGCATTGCCATTGCATGGGCATGCGTAGCATACAGAGTCATTAGGTTTAGGGAACCTAGACCAATGAAGAGGTAAAGAGTAATTACATACACTCATACGAGGAGGAATTGCTTGCTTAGGAACGCACCGTTTCACCTTTTGAACACGAATGGTAGGAAGGTAGGAAATCATTCCCATGGCACTACGAGAGGATAGCTAGGCCACACATTATCTTGGTTAGTTTCTTTTATCATTTTATCATCTTTGTTATCACAAGAACTTTATTTATGCATCCAATTACCATCTTGCAATTTGTGACCTAGATCGAATTAATATAAACTTTTTAGTGTGTAACCTCACAAGATATTTTCCTCGTGGATTCGACATGGACTCACCATACTACACTACAATCGACCTGGTACACTGCCGGTTAGATTGGACACCTAGGATTTGGCCATCAACCACTCCACGTGTCAGGCACATGACACCCAAATAATGACGAGAGTAGACCTAATACCCTAGCAGTAAGGGCCATGAGCCCCATCATAGGCCTAAGGGCCGAACGGAGTCCTCATGAAGGAACGCTATTCAGGTCGTTGCCTGATCCGCCGCAGGTCGATCAGGATAGGAAGGGGTAGATCTACGCAGCTCGGTCGAATCAACCTTAGCGTCTAGGCATAGGTCGGCTAGAGAGTACGATAATAATAATACTAATTATACGATAATTATGGAAAAATCCCAAGCCTTTAAGGCTCCGATCCTCATCATTTAAACATAGATATTTGAATATCACAATTATCTCCTAAAATCAATGGATAATCCCAGGATTATCTCTAACTTGAATAACACGGAAAGAGAGTCCACATTGGACACGGCCCACGCAGGCCTAGGGCACAATCACCCCCTATATAAACAATCACAAAGAACTACGGTAGACTTGATTCCAACATACGAATTGGATACGTAGGCACCCTAGAGAAATTCTCAGGCTCAGTCTAAATCACCCCTAAAAAACTCCTTCTCACGTTCATATTTTCTCTTAATTAATCGACCCTAAACCAATTACCACTAGATCCAAGGGCCTAGATTTTATACCCGATGAATTTTATTTCGTCAACCACAAAAAGAGGTCCTAAAATATACCATGGTTACACCCATTACCAATAATAAATATGCCAGACTACACCCTGGACCTAATAATAAATAGAAAACCTAACCGGCCTACTATTACTAAACATAGACCGGAATGTGGGCACATTTAACCGGCCTAACACTCACCCGAAATTAGAAATTGTTGACCCTCGAGTGTGGGCACTCTTTATAGTTGTTAAGAATTCTCGAGAACTCGATCATAGCTAACGTAAAAGGATGTCAATAACTAATCATGACACATCTGACATGCGTAATGCATATAACATGTATCTAATATTGCTACATGGCACCAATAATAATAATAATAATAATAATAATAATAATAATAATAATAATAATAATAATAATAATAATAAAGAAAAATTAGGTTTAAATCCACGTTTGGGTCACTTATTAAGTTTTAATCCACACCTCATTTTTTTGTTGCACTAAGGACATAATAATTTCACTCGGACTAAATTACCCCTAGAGACTACGTATCAGCCTCTATTCGTACATCAAGAGGAATTTCTTCATCATTGTAAAACCAGTGAGTGATTCCAGTAGGCATGGCTCTAATGTCACCTTCTCGGAATTTCGCAGCTTCTGGTGGCGTTTTGAACGCCGGCCGGCCGACTGCCTCTCTTTTTGTTGATGTTTGTTCGCTGACATGTCTTTCCCTTTATTGTTGTTCTTCGGAATCGGAACCAGACTGGGATCTGAAAATTAATTGCGAAACGATGTGTCAATTAATGAAACCAATTGAAGAAAAAATGCATTAATTTTGGAAGAAGAAGAAGAAGAATCAGTACAGAATCTTCTCCCCTTGACCGGAAAAAGTGAATGAATTCAATGCTGAAAAATGAAATGAAATAAAAATGTTCAAATGTGAAATCTTTACCTTGTGAGTATACCATACATGATGTAGAGACCAAAAATATGTATAAATCAGCATCATACACATGACTACCAAAAAGTACCAAAAAAACACCAAAACTGCTTGTTGTTTCTTGGATAATCCTCTCATGTTGTTGCTGCTTGACGATGGCTAGAATAGACCTCGCCACGTGTCGCTCAAAGAGTTGAGTCATAATAAATAGAGTAAGAAGCGTTAAGGCTAGAGGCCCCATGTTACTCTTTCCTAACCCTATGTGGGAGGTCTGTCCTGGTTCTTCCCGACTAAACCACCGCAGGGCGGCTCGGTCAAGACGGAAGGCAGGTCGTGCAACCCAGGTCTAGATGACCTGAGGAGCCCAGCGTAGGACGTATGGGTCTTCCTTTATGATAATAATACACACATGTGCCTAAATAATAGGATAAACATAGGAGAATCCCATGTTTATAGGACATTGATCTTACAGTTTAAATACAATCATAATTATCCTTTATTAAAGGGATTTACTCGAATTAATCCTTAGGGACCAAGAAATAAATCTAATACTTACAGAGCAAGAAGTATGAGGCTAGACTACGAGGGACTTGATTCCAATTACATACATTGTATACGTAGGCAACTTGAGAGAAACTAACTCTCACGCTCAGTCTAAAACACACCAAAATCACCTTCCCATTGTTAAAGGTTCTTGACAAATCGTTCCAAGAGTAAATCAGGTCCGGATTAAGGAATAGACGGTATCCAACATCGTCAATTGACGCTAGAAGGAGGGCCTCTTTCAGCGATTTGATCAAGAAATAGCAATGGAACCACCAAAGAATCCTAGAAAAAAGACCCAAATACAGGCTCCATTGATTCAGGAAGTTGATCCTACCGCAACTGCGGCTGGCTAGACAGGCACTGGGGAGGTAGATCCAACCGCTTCCACCAGCCAACATCAAACTCACCAAGAAGAAGTACTGGCAAATCTAGCTCCACAAGCCTTACCAGAGGCTCTACGAAATCTTGACATGCCAACATTCAAAAGTGTGCTGGGGTTAGCCTTGAAGGGGCAGGAAGAAGCTGAACTTGAGGACAACGCCCCCAAGACAAACCTAGGACGGAAAGATGATAAGGCGGACACGGAATACTAGGTCGTAAGTCGGATGATCTATCCTTCGAATCACCGTTTTCAGAGAAGATCTTGAATTACCCGCGTCCAGAGAGGTTCAAGGTGCCCAAATTAGAACCTTATTATGGCACAAAGGATCCACAAGATCACCTGTTCCAATACCTGACACATATGAACCTGGATTGTGTGGCAGCAGAGATGAAGTGCAAGGCTTTTCCGGCCTTACTTACGGGTAGGGCCCGTGACTGGTTCAGGAAACTGCCACCTCAGTCAATCTCCAACTTTGAAACCTTAGCGAGGAGGTTTTTGCAAGCTTTTGTCACGGCCAAGCCATTCTAGAGAAACGCCACCTACCTCCTAACTATCACTCAGAGAAAGGAGGAGACCGTGTTGCAATACCTGAAGAGGTTCAATGAAGAGTCCAGACAGGTCAGGAACGCAGATGAGCATCTCTTGATCACCTCTTTCGTAGCAGGCCTACGAGAAGGTCGATTATACGCTAATTTAAACTGCCTACTTCCGAGGTCTATGGAGGAGTGCATGGACCTAGCTTACAAGCACTGCCAAGGTGAGAAAGCCAACCATTTAAAGAGAGAGGCAGAAGGTTCTAAGAAAGAAAAATCTGATGACAGATCTGATAAAAACACAAGCCAGTATGGGACCGAGTCGTCGCACCCATATCCGACTAACTAGGAAAGAAAGGAGCTCTATAGAAAAGGGATTTTATCCCGCTCAACAGGTAACGCGAGCAGGTCCTCGCTATAATGCAAAGAAAGGTATAACCCGAGTCCCGCCTCCCATGAGGGATCCTCGGAAGAAAATAGATTAGACCAAGTATTGCAAGTACCACAAAGATATTGGTCATGATGCAGAGCACTGTAAAGATTTGCAAAGGGACATCGATGCGGCTGTCATGGAAGGGAAGCTGGATGAGGTCATAGACCGATCGCAAAACACGGAACCCCAGGGGAGAAGAGAGTTCAAGAGAAGGAATTTGGCCAAGATCGAGACCGACGTGATGACTACCGAAGGAGAAGAGACCAGTCCCTGGGTCCTGATGGGCAAGTTGATAACAGCCCCATTAACACCATCAACACGATCTCGGGTGGCCCGTGCACCGCTTCCCGACCTGAGGAAAAGAACAATAGCAGGTCAGTCACGTCCACCGACACCAACAAAATATAGAGGCTTTCTGGAGAGGTAGTTTACGGCCTTCGTGACCTCCTTCCCTTAGTTATTAATAACGAAGGGTTAGTTATCGGAGTGGTGATCAACAAGCACACAGTGAAGCGCATTTGTGTCGATACGGGTAGTGCAGTCAATGTATTGTACTACAATGTTTTTCAATCAATGAAACTGAAGGATACTGAGCTAACACCTGTCTCAACTCCGCTATTTGGGTTCAAAGGACCCCAGTCCATCCTATGGGTATGATCAGATTGCCGACCATTTTTGGACACGAACCAAGGGGCAGGACCCTTATGGTGGAATATGTGGTAGTCAAAGTACCCTCAGCCTACAATGTTATTATGGGACGACCTGCACTAACAGATTTACGAGCCGTAATCTCCCCGGCCCATATAAGTATGAAGTTTCCAACATTACAGGGGTCAGTGGAGATCAAGGGTTATGTGGAAATAGCAAGGATCTGTTACACAGCCACTGTGGATAGAAGAATGATGGTGCAACAGGTCTCTGTTGAAGAACTACTCCCATAAGAGGAAGAGAGTTGGTCTTCGGATGACAAGATCGAGCCAGTAAGTCTATGGTGAGATCGGGAGGATTTAACTGTGAACGTGGGGTGTTGGATAGCCGAGCAACAGAAACAAGAACTTGTCAAGGTACTGAGAGAATTTAGAGATGTATTTGCATGGAGAATGGAAGACATGCCATGCCTATCACCCGAGCTGGCTTTTTACAGGCTCAATGTTGATCCAAGCCAGAAACCAGTCCGGCAAAAGAAAAGACAGTTCACAAAAGAGAGAATGGAGGCCATTCAGAAAGAGGTGGAAAAGATGCTCTAGGGAAACATCATACGGGAAGTGGTTTACCCGAGCTGGCTAGGCAACCCGGTCCTAGTGAAAAAGCTAGACGGCAGCTGGCGAATGTGCGTGGAGTTTACAGACTTGAACAAGGCCTGTCCTAAGGACTGCTACCTGCTTCCCAAGATCTATAGATTAGTGGATTCGACTGTGGGTTTTGAGATGTTCGCATTCCTAGACGCATACAATGGGTACCATCAAATCGCTATGGACCCTGAAGATGCGGAAAAAACTGCATTCGTAACAGAGTTGGGCACTTTCTACTATGTCACCATGCCTTTTGGACTCAAGAATGCTGGAGCCACATACTAGAGTGCGGTAAACAATATTTTTGACAAAAAAAATTGGGAGGTGCATGGAAGTTTATATAGATGATCGCCTTATCAAGAGCAGGTCTCTTGACCAGTACATGCTGGATGTCCGAGAAGTGTTCACCGTGCTCAGACAGACTCAAATGAAGCTCAACCCCAAAAAGTGTATGTTTGGGGTCAGGTCGGGTAAATTCTTGGGGTACATGATCTCCAAAGAAGGCATCAAGGAAAACCCGGATAAGATCGAGGCGTTAAGATCGATGCCTCCCTCAAGGAGTTTCAAAGAAGTGCAAAGGTTGACAAGGCGTATGATAGCCCTGAACAAATTTCTATCCAGGTTGGCACAGCGTGCCTTACCATTTTTCAAGATTCTAACGAACACAAGTCCCTTCCAGTGGAATGAGGACAGCCAGAGAGCGTTCAAGGATCTTAAGGCTTATTTGGCCGAGCTGCCAACCCTAACTTCTCCCCGAGAGGGAGAAACTCTGCTAATATACTAGGGGTTGTTGAATAAGCCATTAGTGTAGTCCTCATCAGAGAGGAGGACAACATACAAAGACCAATCTTCTATGTAAGCCGGGCTCTACATGGACCAGAAGTCAGGTACACTAATGCAGAAAAATTAACAATGGATTTGGTGCATGCATCAATGAAGTTCAGGCCATATTTTAAAGCACATCCGATAACAGTGGTACCAGACCAGCCTTTAAGGCAGATACTAGCCTGACCAGATACATCCGGATGACTGGCAAAATGGGTTATAAAGCTTGCAGTGTATAACCAGGACTTTCAATCCCGAACTGCAATAAAAGCTCAGGCTTTAGCAGATTTCTTAGACAAAGGGATCTGAGTGGACATTGAGAAAGATCAACTGGAAGGGCAGGTTGAGTTATGGACCCTGTATGTAGACGGGGCAGTAGGAAAAGAGGGAGCAGGGGCAGGCCTCCTGCTCATAAGTCCAAAGGGAGAAGAGTTTCAGTTCAAGGCTACCAATAATAAAGCAGAATATGAAGCTCTGATCACCGGGCTCTGACTAGTAGCAAGCTCGATGCTATAAATCTTCAAGTGTTCATTGATTCCAAGCTGGTGGTTAATCATGTCAAGGGGGAATATGAAGCAAAGGAGGAACCAATGAAGAATTACTTATCGGTGGCCCAAGCTTTACTCAAGTACTTCAAGTCAGTCCAGATCGAGCAGGTCTCCCGATCTCAGAATAAATGAGCTGATGCCCTGTCAAAGTTAGCATCCAATTTCTTCTCGGACAAAAAGGTCTTGCTAGAACATCTGGGTGAGCATAGCTATGTCCAGACGGAAGTGAACCCGGTCACTCAACAAGCTATATGGATGGACCCTATCGTGCTCTATCTTAAGCATGGCATCCTACCGACTGATAAATCTCTGGCCCTAAAGATGAAGCTCTTGGCAAGTAGGTACTCCCTTTTTAACGAAGTTTTGTACAGAAGATCTTATATATCATCTTGGCTCTGGTGTGCTTTGAAGGAGGAAGTAAATTATCTCCTTAGAGAAATCCATCTTGGTATTTGCAGAAATCATGCTGTGCACGAACATTGGCAAGAAAATGTCGTTTATCCGGGTACTACTAGCCCACTATGTAGGGCGATGCAAACGACCTAGTCATAAGGTGAAAGTCAAGCCAGGTGCATGATAACTTGTCTCATCAACCTTCACATGAGATGATTCTTATAGTTTCTCCTTGGCCTTTCTATCAATGGGGGGTAAACCTGGTCGGACCCCTTCCCCAAGATCTAGGCAATCTAAGGTTCTTTGTTATGGCAGTCGATTATTTCACTAATGGGTGGAGGCCGAGGCTCTAACTACCATCACTGGAAGGGCCATCCAGAAATTTCTATGGAAAAACATTGTCTGTAGATATAGAATACCCAGGACCCTGATCTCAGACAACAGAACACAATTTGAAAACATGATAGTCAGGTCATGGTGTGCCGAGCTGGGTATAACCCAACATTTTTCCTAAGTCGGCCACCCACAAGCCAATGGCCAAGTTGAACAGACGAACATGAAGGTCAAGATTGTTTTGAAGAAAAGATTGGAAGAAGAAGGAGAGAATTGGGTCGAACATCTACCCAACATACTTTGGGCATACAGGACCACGCCAAACTCGGCTACCGGAGAAACTCCTTTTTCCTTAGCTTATAGATGTGAAGCAGTCATTCCAGCAGAGATCGGGCTGCCCTCCACAAGGACCGAGCACCATGACAAATCAGATCAAGACATTGAACTCAGGCAGACCAAAGATGACTTGGAAGAAGTCCGAGAAGTGGCCTACATTAGGATGGCCAAGTATAAGCATAGGAGATCTGGTACTATGAAAGAATGAAGTTAGCAGGCAGGGTCCTCAGGGCAAGCTGGACCCGAACTGGGAAGGCCCTTATAAAGTAGTCAAAGTTCATGGAAATGTGCATACCAATTGGCGGATGCGAGTGGTAGGACCATACCTCGAAGTTGGAATGACAATAATCTTAGGAAATTTTATATCTAGGACAGATTCCAGACTTGCTTCATTTTCTTTTCTAGTTCAGTATTGTTATTTTCATTAAAGATGTAATCAAACATCCTTGAATTTTAATGAAATTTCCCTTTTTATGAGCATGACATCGTTAATATATATATATATATATATATATATATATATATATATATATATATATATATATATATATATATCCCTTAAAGGAGAAATTTTTAATCGAGTATCATGGGTAAGACTCAGAAAGTTCACAAAGTACAAACTTCCCAAGTCTGTAGGTCAGGCTAAATTTTTAACTGAGTACTGCCGGTCAGACTCAGAAAGTTTGCAAAGGACAAACTTCCCGAGTCTACAGGTCAGGCTAAATTTTTAACTAAGTACTGCAGGTCAGACTCCGAAAGTTTGCAAAGGACAAACCTCTCGTCTGCAGGTCAGGCTAAATTTTTAACTGAGTACTGCAGGTCAAACTCAGAAAGTTTGCAAAGGACAAACTTCCCGAGTCTGCAGGTCAAGCTAAAATTTTAACTTAGTACTGTAAGTCAGACTCAGAAAGTTTGCAAAGGACAAACTTCCCAAGTCTGCAGGTCTGGCTAAATTTTTAACTGAGTACTACAGGTCAGACTCAGAAAGTTTTCAAAGGAGAAACTTCCCGAGTCTGCAGGTCAGGCTAAATTTTTAACTTAGTACTGCAGGTTAGACTCAGAAATTTTACAAGGGACAAACTTCACAAATCTGCAGGTCAGGCAAACTTTTTAACTAAGTACAACAGTCAGACTCAGAAAGTTTGCAGGCTAAGCTAAAGGTAAGTCTTAAAACGGTATACAGAGCTCATAAGCAAAAACCAAGTATGCCATCCACTACAACAAGTAATGCATGCCATACTGGGGGGTGCACATGGTACCAGGTAAGTACTAAAACCCAAAATAAATTTCAAAAATGGAAATAAAAGTACAATGGGCAGAGCACCACAAACATCAAGAAAACATACAAGTTTTTCAGAAATTTCACAAAACAAAATATGTCTTAACAACAAAAGAAAGGGCATCAATTCTGGGCACCAGGATTTTGTTCTGTTGAGGAATGATCCGGATCAGTACTCTGAGGGACAGGTCGGCGTTTAACATACTTGGCCTAATGTCTTCTCCTTCTTTAAACTCTCTCAGACGGTCATCTTAGCTATGGCCTGCCCCGTCTTGTACATTGTTCGATAATGAGGATGGTCGGGAAGAACCAGCTCGGCACATTTCTCTTTGGCTTCATCAATCCTGGTAGTATAACCATACTGCATGACTGAGTTTAATAAGACCTTCAGAGCTTGAGAGAAATGATCAGAAGGCTTATACTCATGAACGGCTTGGGCATTCCGAGCCCGGATGAAGGCTTCCAGGGCGTACCTCTACTGCTGAGTTTTGGCTAAGGCATGTCCCAGCTCAGAGTTCTCCACCGTGTACTTATCAAATGCGGTTTGAATCTCAGCGGTGCACCGGGCCTTGGTCTGACCGAGCTCGGCATCACGAGCTCCGAGTTGCTCCTTCAGAGCATTGATTCTGCACTTTTGGGCTTAGAGCCCTCTCTATGCCTCTGTCGGCTCTCCCTTAGCTCATCCATTGTATTTTTTAAAGCTTCTTTACTTGCTGAAGACTGGCCAAGTCTGTTCAAAAATTCCTGCCTGGATTGAGCTCCCTACCAAAACAGCGCACGTGTCAGGAGGAAAACGTAGTAATACAAGGAGTCAAAGTTGGAAAAAATGGAGGAGACTTACCACTGCTGTCAGGTCCTAAAAAGAAACCTCGAAAAGTTGACCCTGACATGAGGAAGGTCTATCCTCAGTCAAGTCCTCAATGTCGTCAGTCGGACGAGACTCAGACCTTCTCTTTTTGGATCGACCCCTCTGGGGGGTAACAACAGAAACAATCTGCTTCTTCCTCTGAAGCCCGATTTCCTTCATTTCCTCATCTCCCTTCTCTGCCTCCTCATCCACCTCCAGAAGATCATCCCCTTCACGCACGGAGGATGATCCATGCGCGTCGTTAGGGAGCTCGGTTATGCACCGAGCTGAGGAAGAAGTCATGACGGTCCTGAAAGATTGGGTCGCCTACAGGTCGGTACTTTCCATCCTCTCATATCATTTGTTAGCCTTAGTCAGATCGACTCCAGGTGCCTCCTCCTCATTAACATCAGTGAGTGTTCGGTAAAAACTAGTTTTAAATTTATAAACCGAAACACCCCAAGTATAAGGCTTGTAGTAAAGGGTGTTAACGGGTCGTCCTAAGGGAGTCGAATGTTTATCAGATTAAGATGCAGTTATTATATCGATTATGTCACAAATTATTATCTAAAACTAAGGTTTATATTAATTGTAAAATAGAAACGAAGAAACGATGACTAAAATAGCGTAAAAAGCGAAAAAATTCAACACTGGACGGCCGTTCACTGAGGGTGGACGGGCGTCCGGTGACGTGCTGGGAAACAGAAATATGCAGAAAACAGCGGGTAACAACTAAAGTTCTAGAAATAACTAATCGTAGCAATCACAATTGATACGAACAAATTGGTTTATCAAAGAATTAAAAGAACGGCAAGGCAACTAGAATCCACCAATCAACCAACCAACCCCAACTAGATTGTGAGCTAAAGGTACAATTTTTAGTAATGATCAAATCACGAATTCGATTAAATCTCTTTAATCAATTTCTAGGGTTTCGTTTTCTTTCTCAAGCAAAACTAAACTAGCATGCATAACACGATCATGAGATTGTCTCCAATACTCAACTCAATTAATCATAAACAATCTCTTGAATCACAATTAATTGCATCAATTGAAAGAAATCACAACTTGAATAATATTCTCATATAAATTCAATTAGAACGGTAGTTTCATCGATCTCTCGATTCAATAAAACATAAACAATTATTACAAAATTCAATTGATGAAAAACAGTAAATTTAACTCACTAAAGATATAGCTTAAAATCTTCTAGTTGGTGTGGTTGTTGATTGGTTTCCTCCGTTGTCCCACCGCAAGATGCTTAGCCAACAATCATATTGGTGATCATGATTGTTGAGATGGAAGAATTCATCTCTGTGTTTGCTCTTTGTGGAATATGCGGCTGCTGTGAATTTCTGAATGAATGATATGATGCCCACTTAGGGTTTGATATGCGCTGGTATTTATAAGATTTTGAGGTGGCTAGGGTTAAGTCGGTGATTGGACGCCCGTCCAACAAGGTAGATCCCCGTCCAATCTTCACAAAATTCATCGAGTCGGGCCGAGTCTTCTTGGACGTCCGTCCTATGCAAAAATGGACGCTCGTCCACTGGAATTTTCAAAACTCTGAATCAAGTTTCCTCTCCTGGACGCTCGTCCAGCAAATTTCTGCCTTCTCCGAATCCAACAGCTCCATTGGACGCCCGTCTGGTCCTTCAAACGCCCGTCCACTGGACGGGACTCAGACGCCAGTTCAGCCATCAATGTGTCTTCATGCCAATCTCAATTTTGTATCTCTTTCTTGCCATTAAATCTTCAAGTAAACATCTTTTAAGCTCCTTCTCAGGCATGCAAGCATACCTACAAGATGGTAAACACGAGCAAAGTGTAAAATCGTACATAAACACATAAAAAACACATACACAACTCGATTTTGCACTTTTAAACATTTCGAACTTCATTATCTCAATATTTCAATTAAACTCCTACTTTTCTATAAAAAGTAATAAAATACGAAGAATATTGTTATGGAATAAAGCGATAAAAACCATAAAATTCACCGTTAACAACTCCCCCATACTTAAACTTTTGTTCGTCCCGAACAAAATAATCAAAACTAGCTCACTTTCATGCAATCCATATAGATTCCCAACTCACGTAACAAAAGATACGACAAATATAGCAATTAATACCAACATAGAGATAGATTCAGTGTGTGTGTGAAAAGCCCTTTTCAATCTCCACTATTCTTTCGCACAAAATCCGTTCAAATAATCCTAATGACTTTCCTAGGTATAGGCAGTAACCATTCCCATGTACTTATTAGGATAATCCCTAAAACATATCATTCGGTTTATACTGGGGATAGAAGATAACTACGGTTCCTACCAACTTTCCATAGTACCATTTGCCAAATTTTCTTTAAGATTAACTTAATTCCACATATATAGCATATGCCCTCATTCCCAGCAATAGGATGTTTCATGATAACACCCTAGCTGGACTACTATCATCAGGCAGTCGGGAGCTATTGAACCTCATAGTGGTATAGGACATTTCGTGATAATGCCCTACCGCACTCAAATCATTGGCAGCTACATCCGACATACACATATTTTATTCATATTATTCATCTTAGATTGGTATACAAACCTTAAGATATATCCCTCCTATCACATTCAAACCTTCAGATATTCACAGTACATGGTTATAAATTAGGTGTAATGTTTACCGTTACTATTAAGCACAAGTCTCTCTAGGATAAATCACTAGGATAGTGAATGGATAAAGTTTAAAAAATGTCGCTTCAATTTCAAAGGCTTACGTGAATATGAAATGAATACTATCTCATATTAGTAAAAGCATGCTATAACTATCTCACATAAGTTACAGACAATCATCGTCAGGAAACTACAACTAGCGAGTCTTTTTGTTTCAATTACATGCTCAAGATTTACAATTATCCACGTTTACTTTGAAAAATTTTAAATTTTTGCCAAGGAATTCACATTTGCTCGCTTTTCGAAATATAGCATGATAACATACCCAATTTAGACACCCCCCACACTTAAATCACATTATGTCCTCGTAATGTGCGAGATAAAAGAAAAAGAATACTTAGGCGGGTTTTCAAAATGATGGTCGGGTTGTAGGTTGGCAGAGGTCAGGCCGTAGCATGAATGTACCGCTGCAACTCGTAGCATGAACAACAACACTAAAAGTGACAACTGGCAAAAACCACGCAACAATATCTGCAACACTTGACATAGCATATAATCTCGGGGTACAAGGGGTATATGAGTAAACATGTAGGCACATAAAGCATTCACAAATAGGACAGGGATAACCAACACACAAATCACCATGGTTTTATTCCTAATTCCCTAAAAACTTAACTAAAAAGTAACTTAAAAGACTAGGCTGCCTCCTAGGCGCTTTCTTTTATGTCATTAGCTTGACACATTTCAAAGTTAACCCGGATCGTGGCCACTTCGGTTTACTTCGCCACTTCTTCATCGAAATCGAAATGAAGAGCGGGGTGTGGCCGCAACAGCAACAAGTCAAGTGCTCTACTAAGTGCTTGAACTTAACTCTCCAGATAGCACTGACTCTCTTCATCGTCCCGTTCTTGTGCAGGTTACACTTTGGTATACTGACATGTTCAGATGTCTTGGAAGATGGGTCCTCACGGGTAAATGTAGAAATGTCATCATCCGAATGAAAGAATTCGGATGGGATCTCATCGCAGATCAGAATATCAGTCGTTTCAACCCTCTTTTGAAAGTACAGGGTCTCAAACTTTTCTTTTGGTTGGCCAAAATATTTTTTGAGTCTTTGACCATTTACCTTAAAGGGTTGATTATCATACCCGTTTAACGTGATCGCTCCACTTGGATTGACATCGAGAATTTCAAAGGGGCCAGGCCATCTAGATTTGAGCTTACCGGCAAACAGATGGAGCCTGGTATTATAAAGCAAAGCCATATCACCCACTTTGAATTCTCGATCCTTGATCTTAGCATCATGGAGTACCTTAGTTCTTTCCTTACTGATTTTGGCATTCTCATATGCTCTGAGTCTAAATTCGTTGAGCTCATTTAATTGCAATTACCTCTTTTCCCCACAGAGTTGGCTATCGAAATTCAAGAATTTAATAGCCCAGTAAGCTCTGTGTTCAAGCTCGACTGGTAAGTGGCATACCTTGCCATAAACCATTTGGAAGGGTGACGTGCCCATAGAGTGCTCAAACGCAGCAGCGATAGGCCCAAAGCGCGTCATCCAACTTTAGACTCCAGTTGGATCTATTTGCGTTCACGGTCTTTTCTAGAATCCTTTTAAGGCTCCGGTTGCTTACCTCGACTTGGCCACTTGTTTGGGGATGATATGGTGTACCGATTTTATGTCTGACACCATATTTCTCAAGAATTTTATCAAGCGGCGCGTTGCAAAAATGAGTACCTTCATCACTAATGAGGGCTCTAGGACAGCCGAATCTGGTGAAGATATTCTTTTGCAAGAATTTCTTCACAACTTTGTGATCATTAGTTTGGGTGGCTATTGCCTCCACCCATTTGAAAACGTAGTCTACACAGACGAGAATGTATTTATTGGAGCATGAAGATGGGAAGGGGCCCATGAAATCAATGCCCCACACGTCGAAGACTTCGCATTCTAGAATGGGCCTAAGTGGCATTTCCATCCTATTACTTGGCCTCCCAATCCTCTGGCACCTATCGCAACCTTTACAAAAGGCTTCTGCATCTTTAAAAAGAGTCGGCCAGTAAAATCCCGCTTGGAGGATTTTTGCAACAGTCTTGGGTGTTCCGTAGTGTCCTCCCGTGGGACCACTATGACATTGTTCCAGAATATCCCATTGCTCATGTTCCGGAACACACCTTCTAAGCAACCCGTCTTTATAGACCTTGAACAGATAAGGATCCTCCCACACGAGATACTTTAAATCAGAAAAGAACTTCTTCCTCTGCTGATACGTCATTTCCTCTAAATGCCCACTTGCTAAATAGTTGACGTAATCAGCGTACCACGGCCTAACTGTATCAAGCTTCATCAATTGCTCAGTAGGGAAATCGATGCCTATTTCCTTGTGATTTTCGCCACCCTCATTTACTAGGCGAGACAGGTGATCAGCCACAATGTTATCACTACCCTTCTTATCTTTGATCTCAAGGTCAAACTCTTGCAAAATTAGAATCCATTTGAGTAACCTTGGTTTTGCATCTGCTTTGTCCATAAGGTAGCGTAGGGCTGCATGGTCTGTCCAAACCACAACTTGAGACCTTAGAAGGTAACTTCTAAACTTGTCGATAGCAAAAACAACGGCTAAGAATTCCTTCTCAGTCGTGATGTAATTGCATTGAGCCGGGTTCAAGGTGCGGCTCGCATAGTAAATGGGCCTGAACTTTTTGTCAATTCTCTGGCCTAAAACTGCGCCCACTGCGTAGTTAGAGGCATCGCACATTAATTCAAAAGGCTTAGTCCAGTCAGGTGCGATTAAGATAGGGGCACTTATGAGCTTATCCTTTGGGCAATTGAAAGCTTCCTTGCATTTCTCATCAAACAAGAACTCAACATCATCTTTCAGAAGGTTAGATAAGGGCTTGGTGTTTATGGTGATTTTACATGATTTATAACGTTATATTTTATAACGATTTCCTCCATATTCGTATAATTTGCATAGAAATTAAGGGTTTAATAGAATTATTGAGCAAATGAGTTTTAAAAGTGGTTAAGTGCAAATTTGTGTTAATTATGTGATTTTATTGGATAAATATCTTTAGATATGAGATGTTACATTTTGCACGATGTTATCATGAATGTAGGTACGCTTGCATGTTAAATTAGGAGCTTAAACGAAGATCGGATGAAAATTATGATGAAAGCTCGATTCGAATAAAGAAAGCTTGATTCGATTCGGCCCAAACTTGGTGATCAAGTATTTCAAAATATGCCACGTAACATTATATTTTGAGGCCTAAAAGATGGATTTTGAGGAAAAGAAGAAGATGCCACGAGTTTACGAGATCAACGGATCAATATTTTCCAACGTACTTCTACCGTAACCTGTTTTTCGATGGAAATTTTACCCGACTTAGAAGCATTTTCAGGGGAAGAGTTCTTGACGAAAGTTGTAGATACTAAAATGAGCTTTCCAACGCATTTTGAATCACGTCAATCGGAGTCTACAACTCAAGTTATGATTTTTTTACCGAACTGCTGGAATTACTGACGAACCGGAGATATTTTGGCCAAGTTTGATGCATGTTACTCCATGTGCTCCTTAATGATGATGATGATGAGTCATAACAAACTCCACATGCTATTTTAGTGACTCCTCACCTTCACATGCAAAGTCATTATCACCTCCCACATGCTTATAACAAACTTGAGAATATTCCTTAGCATATTCTCCCAAAAATATCTCCTCAACTACAACCTCTCCTTTATACACCTCCCTCAACTCTCCTATAAGAACTCCCTCATTTCCATCCATAAAGGCGCCCTCCTTGGTCACTTTTGGCCAAGCTTTTACTTTTCCCGTCTTTTATGTAAATACTCTGTAGGCGTTATGCTGAGAATAAATTAGAATAGTAATCTTGTTGTAATCTTCGGAGCTACGGCCCGATTAAAATCATAATCGAGGATGATTGGCTAAGGTCTCAAGCTAGAACCATCGTTGTGAAGCCACCATCACGGAATAAACAAGGATTTCGTTTTCATTTGTTCTAGTGAGTTTCTTGTTCTTCCTTCATGTTTGAATTGTTTATGTGCAATTTGTATGATCTATACTTATGTTGCATCTTTGATCGAATTTAGATACGGAAGTTGATGAATTCGTAGATTACCGTGAAGGAGAATGATAATATTCTTCCAACATACGTAAGTTGAGGGTGAATGTTATTAGATTAGGATTTATATCCATATCTTTGATCCGTAAATGCTTTAGTTGTACCGAGAGTGGTGAACTAATTAAAAGGCGATGAACCGAAAGGGAAAATGCCTCTTTAGCAGATAATAATCCAAGAACTTACGAATGAATATGTGTCTTTCTTGTTATTTTCGGTGGGGTGGTGGATCATCGGTGCGTTCTAGTTGTTTTAAATTATAAATTTTATTATCGTAGTTTTATTTATTTTCACGCTTGCTACCTTAGTTTGTTAATTGAAAATCCGAGATCATAATCATCAACTTTATAAAAGAAATCGAAGGCAAAAACTCTTTTTTATTACAAGTCCTCATGGATACGATCCGGTTTCACCACTAGCCGCGAGCCTTCGCACTTAGAAGTGACATCGGTTTTATTTTATTACTTGTTATCTTTTGCTTTGTATAAAACCGCGAACAAGTTTTTTGGCGCGTTGCCGGGACTTGCACGGAAAATTTTCGTTTTTTTTTTGTCAACTAAGTTATCTCTTTACGTCTTAAACCTTAAAAAAATAAAAAAAAAAAAAAAAAAAAAAAAATCTTTCGGTAATTACCGAGAGAGAGAAAAAAATATTTTCTTTTCGTTCTGTTTCTGTTCTGTATTAGTTTTATAGTATTTTGTTTCTTTTACGCTGTTTAGACCTGTTTCGAGCCTGTTTTAGTATAGCTTTTTTTTTTTTTAATTCTAAAAAAATTAAAAAAATTTAAAAAATTCTCGATAAATACCGAGTGGATTCGGTAATTACCGAGAAAGAGAGAAAAGAAACACGGAACACGTTTCAATCATTGAGGTTGGGTGATGGATTCTCGGTGAATCCCACTCTGCGGAAGCATAAGGATAAAATCCCGAAACCTCGTGATTTAGGTGTTGGTGCCCAAACGTAGTTTATGCAAACTCGAACTCACGGGGGACCACTTTTGTATAATCCGAGATAGAGCGAACCATCGCTCGACCAAACAGACGCTTGGTTCGGCTCATTGGACCGACGGACGGACGGGGAACCACGGAAGAAACGATCCCGAAGGATACGTTGAGGGAGAAGCTCAAGTAGGAGCCCAGGTTGAAGAAATGGCAGAGCAACGGACATTGGCAGACTTTGCCATGCCATCTACTGTGAAAGTTAATCCTGCGGTCGTGATTCCTGAAATCACGGCTGATAATTTCGAACTCAAAACTTCTTTAATCAATTTGGTAAGAGGTTCCACATTTCATGGATTTTCCACTGAGGACCCGCACGATCACATTCACTCATTTCTAGAATCGTGCGGGACTATTTTAATCAAAGGGGTCACTGAGGACGCCCTGAAAATGAAACTTTTTCCCTTCTCACTGAAGGGAGAAGCAAAAGAATGGTATAAATCCTTACCAGTCGAATCCATTACTTCGTGGGAGGAGTTGGAGAAAGAATTCTTGAGCCGCATACTTTCCACCTGCAAAGACGGCTCATCTTACGAATCGAGATATTCACTTTTGTGCAATCTGAGAAGGAATCTTTTACGATGCGTGGAGACGATTTAAGACTCTCTTGAGAAAGTGCCCCACCATAAATTTGGATAAACAAAGATTGATCAACACTTTCTACAGTGGTTTGACT
Source organism: Gentiana macrophylla (assembly GCA_026214975.1). Taxonomy (NCBI): domain Eukaryota; kingdom Viridiplantae; phylum Streptophyta; class Magnoliopsida; order Gentianales; family Gentianaceae; genus Gentiana; species Gentiana macrophylla. The sequence continues at coordinate 197,716 of JAOBSW010001127.1, read as the reverse complement.
GAATTGACTAAGGGAATGGTGAATAGTTCTGCTGGAGGTGCATTTCTGAGAAAGACACCTGATGAGGGATGGATGTTGTTTGAAGATATTGCAAAGTATAATTATGCCCCTACCTATGCGGTCGTCCCAATCGAAAAGCTCGATTGCAGGGGAAGTATGAGGTAGATGAGACCACGTCTCTAAAAGCTCGATTGGCGCACTACGAAGCAAGTGACGGCAATGAATGTTCAAAGTCTTGTGTGTGACAATTGCCATGGCCAAGGCCATCGTAGTAATCAATGCCGACTTGACCCGATCTCACAGTCAAAGCTGTTCAAAACAATGTCGTTTGCCAAAATTGCGATACCGTTGGGCACGCATTCCATCGATGTCATCTATTGTTGCATTCGGAAGAAGTGAATACATTCACTTCTCAAAATTATCGACCTTCGGTCGAATCAAAACACTCAAGGATTCAATTATAACCGAACCACCCTGGTTTCCGATGGAGTGACCTTCCGGGGCAAAGAACCCCCATCATTTTCAGGCCCCTAGGCCTAATCAAAGCAATTTTCAATCCAACTATCGACCAAAGATGGAACACCAATCCACCGCAAAATCAAAATCAATCATTTCGAGATCTTAGAACAAAAGTTGAGCGAGCAAATCACGGCCAACACTCAATTGGCAAATGCTTTAAGTACTCGACCAATCTGGTGAGAAATTTGGAGGTGCAAATGGGACAAATTTCGGGCGAGCAAGCGAGTCGACCTCAAGGTCACCGCCGAGTTTTTCGAGAAGAACCCCCCGGGGTTAATTAATCAGTCCAAAATGACCGTAATTCTTGCACCGATCTCATTGCACCATGGAACTATGGTCAAGATGAGCCGAATGCTATAAACCGAGGAGTGGGAAAGCGGTTGGCGTCGTGCCAACCAGGAAAACAGTAGCCCCTCTCCGTGAGCGAGAGAGACGCAGGAGGGGAAGATCTTTGTTCTCCTCGAGAAAGATGTTGGGACTACTATTGATCCAAGTGAAAGAGAAAATTCAAGAAAAGGTGAAAGTTGAGAATTACGATGATGAAGAGAATACTGCTGAGAGAAGAAGTCGATTCTAAGTTAAGTTCGGGAAGCATGTGAGGTGGAAGGATAGGGAAGACAAAGCAATCAATGATAAGACGGCAAAGAAGCACTTTCTTGAGGAAGACTTTGCCGATCTCCTACCCACCTAGCAAAAACAAGTCATCATTAACAATCGATAAAGAATATAAGAAGGTTATCGACTTGCTCAAGAATCTTTGAGGCAAACATTCCATTAGTTGATCTTTTGATAGAATGCCAAAGTATACAAAGTTTATAAAGGACGCAGTGAGTTCGAAAAGAAGCTCCAAGAGCTCGAGCACATAGTATTGAATGGAGAATGCTCAAGAATCAGCCGGACTAAACTTCCTCGTGAAGTGCCCCGACCTGGTAGATTTACGATTTCGTGTACTATTGGGAACAGGACTTCCACAATGTTTTGTGTGATTCGGGATCATCAATCAATCTGATGTCTCACGTCAATCTTCCAATCTCTTGGATTGGATCAATCTATTACGCTTAAACCTATTTCTCTTCAACTTGTTTGATAGAAGTGTGAAATATGCAAGGGAATTGTAGAAGATGTATTGGTCAAGGTTAAGAACTTCATATACCCAAATGATTGGGTAATCATGGATATGACCAACGATAAGAAAACCCCTTGATCCTTGGAAGACCTTTTCTTGCAACCGCCCGTGCCTTACTAGATTCCCACAAAGGGCGAAGTGACCTTACATTTGGAGGATGAGAGTATAAAGTTCAATGTGGGTAATGCAAGTTGAAGCACCCGTCCAAAGACACTTGTTTAGCTATTGAGGATGATTTCACCGATGAGTATGATAAACAAGTGTGCATGGGTAGTTGGGATGAGGAAGAATTCAATAAACTATCTCGCAACTTGGACTAATGAGGAGTGGATAAAATTTTTAGAAGAGATTGACAAGGAAAGTTCGATTACCACGAGGTGGTAGGAAAGAAGATGAGGAGAGGCATGGTGATATGCCCAGATTTGCAAAAGGAGATGAGGCCCCTGCATGCGCTAGGAGGCCATGATGCTTCATAGCCCTTATAATAAGCTTGGAGATCTAGAGCTTAAGGAGATAAATTGAGACCAAGTGTGGAGAAGCCACCGTCGATTTAGTGTTGAAACCCTTGCCTCAACACTTGAAATACATTTTTCTCGAGGGACGGTGATAAGCTCCCTTTGATCATTTCATCTAAGTTAGAACCGAAGGAGGAAGAAAAGCTTATCAAAGTGTCTTTGCAAGATAATATCCTCGCCTTTGGTTGGCAAGTGGGAGATATTAAGGGGATAAGCCCGATATCTCAGTATGCATAAGATCGTGGATGCTGAGGGATCGAAGAAGGTGGCGATACCTCGAGAAGGCTAAACCTCACATGCAGGAAATCGTTAAGAAGGAAATCATCAAATTGCTTGACATGGGTATCATCTACCCAATAGCCGATAGTGAATGGGTGAGCCCCACTCAGGTGGTGCCAAAGAAAGGAGGGATTACTATTGAAAAGAATGAAAAGGGGAAGAGATTGCCTTACGACAAGTCACTTTGGTTATAGAGTTTGCATCGACTACAGAAGACTAAATGAGGTAACTCTAAAAGACCACTTTCCTTGCCATTCATTGACCAGCTCCTTGAGAGGCTTAGTGGCAAGCAATTTTATTGTTTTTGGATGGCTATTCGGATACTTTCGATAGCTATCGACCCCATTGATCAAGAAAAGACTACCTTCACTGTCCCTCCGGTACCTTCGCTTACCGAAGGATGCCATTTGTCTCTCAGAATTGCACAGCTACATTTCAAAGATGTATCTGGCTATCTTCAATGGTTTAGTGGAGAAGGTGATGGAAATTTTTATGGATGACTTCTCTCAGTATTCGGGGACAGTTTTAGACTTTGTTTACACAATCTTGATAAAGTTACGTCCCGGTGCATAGAGAAGGACTTAGTCTTAAATTGGGAGAAGTGCCACCTAATGGTGGAAGAAGGAATTGTTCTTGGACACAAGGTGTCCAAGGAAGGTATAGAGGTTTGACAAAGCGAAGGTAAAAGCTATTGAAAAAATGACATACCCTAAAAACTGTAAAGAGAAGTAAGAGGATTCTTGGGTCATGTTGGATTCTATAGGCGGTTCATTAAAGACTTTTCTAAGATAGCCAAGCCTTTGCCAACTCTCTTAAGAGAGGATGTGAAATTTGTTTTCACCCCGAGTGTGAAAGAGCTTTTAAAGAATTAAAAGACAAGTTGATTACCTCGCCAATTCTTATAGCACCATTTCGAAAGCTCCTTCGAGCTTATGTGTGATGCTTCTAATTATGCAGTCGGAGCGGTGCTAGGTCAGAGAGTGGATGGAAGGTTCCAACCCATCTACTACGCTAGTCACACTTTAAACCCAACGCAAGTAAATTATGCAACAACTGAGAAGGAGTTGTTGGCAGTAGTTTTTGCCATGGATAAATTTAGAAGCTATTTGCTTGGGTCGGAAGTCACACCGGGCGAGACCATTCTCGCATTGAAGTATCTCGTGAGCAAGGCTGATGCCAAGCCTCGCTTGATGAGATGGATCTTGATTTTACAAGAGTTTGATGTTCATATCCGGGACAAGAAGGGTAGCAAGAATGTGGTAGCTGATCACATGTCTCGGCTGACCGATGATCATCAAATAGAGTCGGATGAGATTGGAATTGATTTTCCAACCGAGCAACTCATGACTATTGATGTGTGCGAGGTTATTCCCCGCCGTCTTCGAAAAGGTTCTCCTTGGTTTGCACCTTTTGCAAACTTCTTGAGCGGCAAATATCTCGGACCCCGACCGACATATCGCCAAAAGAAGAAATTCTTTTGGATTTGAACTATTATGTGTGGGACGACCTATTCTCTTCAAGCGTTGTAAGGATGGATTACTCCGTAGGTGTGTCCCCGAGTTCGAGCAGAGGACATTATAGAGCAATGCCATGACGGACTGTGGGAGGTCATTATGGAGCTGGGAAGATAACTGCGAAGATTTTTCATCCGGTTTCTACCGGCCGACAATTTTTAAGGATACAGAGAGTTTTGTAAAGGTTGTGACCGGTGCCACAAGCACGGTAAACTTTCTCGGCGAATGGACATGCCCCTACACCCCATTCAACAATGTGAAGTTTTCGACGTATGGGGTATTGACTTCATGGGACCGTTTCCATCCTCGTATGGGAACAAGTACATTCTCGTCTGCGTTGACTACGTGTCAAAATGGGTAGAGGCAATAGCAACATCAAGGAACGACCACAAGGTGGTCAAGAGCTTCCGAGGAAAAACATTTTTACACGGTTTGGTTGTCCACGAGCTCTCATCGGTGGCGAGGAACACACTTCGCAATACTCCATTAGAAAAGATTTTAGAACGATATGGGGTGAAACACAAAATCTGCTACCCTTATCACCCTCGAGACGAGTGGACAAGTTGAAGTAAGTAACCAAGCCTGAAAAGCATTCTTGAGAAGACGGTGAACTCTCATAGGATGATGGAGCCGCAAACTGGATGATGTACTGCGGGCCTCTGGGACGACTTTTCAAAACTCCTATTGGCACGCCTCCGTTTGAGATGGTTTATGGTAAGGCCTCGCCACCCGCCAATCGAGCTTGAGCACGAGCATTCTCGGGGCTATTAAATTCTTAAACTTTGACAACCGGTTATGCAGAGAAAAGCGATTGTTGCGATTGCAGGAGCTTGATGAGTTCGGACTCCAGGCCTCGAGAGCTCAAGAATCGATGAGAGGACTAAACTTCTTCACGACAAGAAAATCAAGCATAGAGAATTCAAAGAGGCGAATGGGTTTTACTATATAATACCAGGTTACATCTGTTTCTGGTAAGCTACGCACCCGTTGGTCCGGCCCTTTGAAATTTCTCGGGTTTTCCTAGTGGAGCCGTCGAATTGAAAAATAAGCGAGGAGAGTTGTTCAGAGTGAATGGTCATCGGTTGAAACACTATATTGGTCAACAAAAGGAACGACTGGTGGTTTTCCATCTAAACGACGTCCTAGTCAAGACAACTCCGATCTTTTGGAACCCGATGATTTACGTCTCTGTGAATTCTTTGATGATATTGTGATTATTGATGATACACCTCGACTTGTGGAACTGAAATCTAAAAGAAGAAGAGAAGAACCATAGGAACAAAGTGGATACAGAAGTTTCTTGATATGGCCAATACGTTGGCGAGACTTTGTTTTTGTGGGATCCATCTTGCTGACCCCGAGGAAATCAAGAATGATTCCGAAAAGAGGCCTCACCGGCCCGACCGGGTTGAAATTTTTGGGTTGTCGAGCAAACGACATTAACCAAAAGCGCTACCGGAGGCAACCCGTTTAAAAAAAAAAAAAAAAAAAAAAACAAAAAACTCTACATTTTGCATTATACTTTACTCATACTTTGGATAATAGTTTTCCAATACTTCGAATTGATTTTCATTTTGTTTCACCAAGTCTCGGGATGAATGTTTGAATGTCATTTAAAGGGAACGATTAGGAGGTTATCCGAAAATCCCGAGGAGTACAAAGAAAAATTCAAATGCATCATTTCTTAGATTTAGGTTGTTAGAACAATTTGAAATAACCCTTGAGGATCTGGGTATAAAAGACTCATAGTTAATACTTTGTCACATATTTCATATCATGACCTAGTCTGCTGCTTTAAATTTTCAAATAATGTGTGACATGTATTAGTTTAACTACTATGCAACTAAGGGAATAGGAAATTCAAAGCTAACCCGAGTTGAAATTTTATTGTCTAGTCGAGCTCCCGACTATAATTAAGCCCTACTAGGACGGTAACCTAGATATCTTTTCCTTTTGTCTCAGAGTTTATTTCTGCCTTTATTCCATGATATTGCTTTGTCTATCATCTTTTGTGCCCCTATCCCCGAGGTACGTCTTGTTTTCCCATGGTGTGCGGGATTTTTGCGATAGCGATTGATTGTGAGCTTTTAGATAAATCAGCCACGGTGGATGGTCCACGATCTCTTGATTTCATCGAGCATTTCGAGTCGATTCTAGGCCACTTCCGAATTGCCACTTTCGAACCACAATCGACTAAGTGTTCTTTTCTTTTTACATTCTCGCACAACCCGAGGACATGTTGTGATTTAAGTGTGGGGAGGAATAGTCGGTTATATGTATCTACCATTTGCTTAAATTATTTTGATTCTATGCTAAATGGGCTAAATTTTCAAATTTTTGTTTATTCCCGAGTAAACAATGCATATCTTTGTTCGTTATTTTTATAGTCATTAATGCTATATTCCGTATGTTCGATAAGTTAGTTGTTTCACCCAATATATTTTTCACGAGCCATAGTGAATGATGAGCTAAATTATAAAGCTATACCCTTTTTGATTAGTGATTTTTGATTATCTTATAAGTCATGTGCTTAGTGCTAACGTACCGTATCGTGAAAATTATGATAGTTTGTGTTTATAGCCGAGTATGATATATTGTGAATATCTGAACGTTTGAATGTGATAAGTGAAACATAACTAATGTTCTTGCACAATAATTAACAAATAAATCATTGCTTGAGGTGTTATGCTCAAGAGGTTTGAATTGCTTTTAGCATGTTAACCACTTGCCGCGCGAAATCTCGAAAAAGTAATCAATTGTGTGTGTCGAAAGTCGGTCGATGATTTGAGTGCGGTAGGGCATTATCTCGAAATGTCCTATACCACTATGATGACCAAAAGCTCACGACGCTTAGAAAAAGTCGCCTTATGATTTGAGTAGATAGGGATTATCTCGAAATGTCCTATTCTAGTATGACGGGCAAAAGCTCATTCGATGTGTGTTGAAAAAAAAAAAAAAAAAGTGAAATAAAAATGTAAAAAAAAATTTATTATTATGAATAAGTTAAGGACTTAGTTATCGTGATACCTTATCCCAGTAGATAATGTGATGAGATATGTTGTAGGGATTATCCTCTCGAGTATATCGAAAAGGCCCTAGATATATTCTATCATTCTTTTCAGGATATGTCACGCGTTTGTAGGTACACTTATAAGTATCATTTGTTACTAATTTGAAGGGGGTATTTGCTAGTTGCTTGAAATTTTCGAGTTTGGACTTAGTGGAAGTTTTCTATGGCTATGCACACACATCAGGGTGAACCTCTGATTTATTGAGTATATGTTGTATTTGCTGAGGTGTCTATCTTTTTCGAGCCTTGATTCTTGTTTTGTTTTGCTCGACGAGAGCAAAAGCTAAGTGTGGGGGAGTTGTTTAGGGTGATTTTACATGATTTATAACGTTATATTTTATAACGATTTCCTCCATATTCGTATAATTTGCATAGAAATTAAGGGTTTAATAGAATTATTGAGCAAATGAGTTTTAAAAGTGGTTAAGTGCAAATTTGTGTTAATTATGTGATTTTATTGGATAAATATCTTTAGATATGAGATGTTACATTTTGCACGATGTTATCATGAATGTAGGTACGCTTGCATGTTAAATTAGGAGCTTAAACGAAGATCGGATGAAAATTATGATGAAAGCTCGATTCGAATAAAGAAAGCTTGATTCGATTCGCCCAAACTTGGTGATCAAGTATTTCAAAATATGCCACGTAACATTATATTTTGAGGCCTAAAAGATGGATTTTGAGGAAAAGAAGAAGATGCCACGAGTTTACGAGATCAACGGATCAATATTTTCCAACGTGCTTCTACCGTAACCTGTTTTTCGATGGGAATTTTACCCGACTTAGAGGCATTTTCAGGGAAGAGTTCTTGACGAAAGTTGTAGATACTAAAATGAGCTTTCCAACGCATTTTGAATCACGTCAATCGGAGGTCTACAACTCAAGTTATGATTTTTACCGAATCACTGGAATTACGGACGAACCGGAGATATTTTGGCCAAGTTTGATGCATGTTACTCCATGTGCTCCTTAATGATGATGATGATGAGTCATAAAAACTCCACATGCTATTTTAGTGACTCCTCACCTTCACATGCAAAGTCATTATCACCTCCCACATGCTTATAACAAACTTGAGAATATTCCTTAGCATATTCTCCCAAAAATATCTCCTCAACTACAACCTCTCCCTTTATACACCTCCCTCAACTCTCCTATAAGAACTCCCTCATTTCCATCCATAAAGGCGCCTCCTTGGTCACTTTTGGCCAAGCTTTTACTTTTCCGTCTTTTATGTAAATACTCTGTAGGCGTTATGCCGAGAATAAATTAGAATAGTAATCTTGTTGTAATTCTCGAGCTACGGCCCGATTCAAATCATAATCGAGGATGATTGGCTAAGGTCTCAAGCTAGAACCATCGTTGTGAAGCCACCATCACCGGAATAAACAAGGATTTCGTTTTCATTTGTTCTAGTGAGTTTCTTGTTCTTCCTTCATGTTTGAATTGTTTATGTGCAATTTGTATGATCTATACTTATGTTGCATCTTGATCGAATTTAGATACGGAAGTTGATGAATTCGTAGATTACCGTGAAGGAGAATGATAATATTCTTCCAACATACGTAAGTTGAGGGTGAATGTTATTAGATTAGGATTTATATCCATATCTTTGATCCGTAAATGCTTTAGTTGTACCGAGAGTGGTGAACTAATTAAAAGGCGATGAACCGAAAGGAAAATGCCTCTTTAGCGAGATAATAATCCAAGAACTTACGAATGAATATGTGTCTTTCTTGTTATTTTCGGTGGGGTGGTGGATCATCGGTGCGTTCTAGTTGTTTTAAATTATAAATTTTATTATCGTAGTTTTATTTATTTTCACGTTTGCTACCTTAGTTTGTTAATTGAAAATCCGAGATCATAATCATCAACTTTATAAAAGAAATCGAAGGCAAAAACTCTTTTCGTACAAGTCCTGCGGATACGATCCGGTTTCACCACTAGCTGCGAGCCTTCGCACTTGGGGCTGACATCGGTTTTATTTTATTACTTGTTATCTTTTGCTTTGTATAAAACCGCGAACACTTGGTGATGGTGGAAAAACCCTGAATAAACTGCATGTAGAAGCCAACATGACCTAGAAAACCTCGTACCTCTTTCACTGTTTTCGGGTACGCCATCTTTTCAATGGCCTCTACTTTAGCCTTATCAACTGAATACGATCTCGGACACCTTGTGTCCTAGAACAATTCCTTCATCTACTAGAAAATGGCATTTCTCCCAGTTGAGTACTAAATTCTTTTCAACACAGTGTTGAAGTACCATATCTAGATTTTCCAAGATCTCATCAAAGCTATCGCCATAGACTGAGAAGTCATCCATGAAGACTTCCATACATTTCTCCACAAGTCCATCGAAAATGGCCAACATGCACCGTTGAAATGTTGTTGGTGCATTGCATAACCCGAAAGGCATTCTACGAAAAGCAAAAGTGCCTGATGGACACGTAAACGTAGTCTTCTCCGGGTCATTAGGGTCGATGGCTATCTGGAAGTAACCAGAATATCCATCGAGGAAACAATAATACTTATGACCACTCAGTCTTTCAAGAAGCTGGTCAATGAAAGGTAAGGGGAAATGGTCTTTGGCGGTGACTTCATTCAATCTGCGATAATCAATGCAGACCCTGTAGCCAGTCACAAGGCATAAAGCTACTTCTTCCTCTTTTTCATTCTTTTCCACGGTAATACCTCCCTTCTTTGGCAAAACTTGAGTGGGGCTAACCCACTCACTGTCGGCGATTGCATAGATGATTCCCATGTCTAACCATTTGATGACTTATTTCTTGACAACCTCCTGCATGTACGGATTCAGCCTTCGCTGAGGTTGTCTGACTTTCTTAGCTCCTTTCTCTGTTCGGATTTTATGCATGCACACATCGGGGCTGATTCCTCGGATATCACCCACTTGCCATCCGAACGCGAGGATGTTTTTCAAGCACTTTTATCGCGAGTGCTTCTTGTTCGGCTCGAGTTTTGAAGAGATGATTAAGGGCAACTTCTCACCGTCCCTTAAGAAAAATGTACTTATGGTGTTGCGGAAGCGGTTTAAGCTCCAAGTCAGTAGGTGGTTGCTCAATCTCTGGATTTTAACGGGCCACCTTTTTCCTTATGGGCTTGAAGTGGTTGGTCAAGAATACCTCATCTTCCCGAGGCATAACCCCTAAAGGTACTGGATCACATCATCCATAGGATCCTTCACAAGACCCGCTTCCTCCTTCTTATGCTTGATCATCTTAATCAACTCTTCATCTTCTAGCTCCTTTGCTAGCTGTTCCCAATCATCAACCTCCTAATGAATAGTCTCTCTCCAGAAATCCACTTCGTCCCAACTACCCATCAGGGCTTCCTCTTCTACAGGGTTAAAGTCTTCCTGATGCAGCTCTTTGAAATCATCGTTCATCGCTGGGAAATTCCATGTTTCGTGTTCATTGACAGGCTTAGTGTGAGCAAGTTGTGAAGACGACTCGTCAGTGACTACGGCCTGTGATGGAATAGAAGATGGTCCACAATCAGCTTGATCTTTAGTGTTTATAGCTTCGAAAACACCTATCTATGTTAGCTCTTCCGCTTCTTCAGAGTTGGCATCTTCTTCGTCCTCATAAATTGCTTCGACGAACGAGATTTCTTCAATCAAGTTTTTCTCAGGACTTTTCCCTCGTGTGAAGGTAACAGATGTATCATCAACTCTAAGCGTAATCTGACCCTTATAGAAATCGATGAGGGCGGCAGAGGTGTCCAAAAAGGTCCGGCCTAGAATTAGGGGCATATCTTTGTCAGGCAGATAGTCTAAGATAACCCAGTCGGTAGGGAAAACCAAGTCTTCAACATGGAGAAGAACATTAGTAAGACAACCAGCTGCTGAGCGGCTAGATCGGTCTACCATCTAAAGAGAAATAGGGCGTTCCCGCATTCTTTTATCTAAACCAAGCATTTTGCAGACGTTCAATGGCATCACATTTATAGAGGCCCCTGAGTCGCATAAGACGTTTTGGAACATGTGGCCTTCAATCTCACAAGAGATTGAAGGTCTTCCGGGGTCACATTGCTTAGTAGAAACTTTTTGTGAAACCATAGAGCAATCTTCTCTTAAAACTTCTTCCGCCATCCCTTGAAGCTTCTTCTTGCTCCCACAAACTTCCTTAAGATACTTAGAGCACTTGGGCATTTCAGTCAATACCTCAGCTAGGGGTATACTCACTTTGGTGTCTTTGAGCATCCTCCACACTCCGTCATATTTTCTGTCATGACTGAGGGTATTCTCTTTCTTCTTTGGTGGATAAGGAAGGGCTTTATCATTGTTCATGGCTTGATTTCTTATGGCTTCGTCTTCCTTATCCTTCCATCTGACAAACTTTTCCTCCCTCTTCTTTGTCAGGGGTACAGCCACCTGACTTTTCCTCATTTCTTTATCAGAATAATTTCATCCCGTGAAGAATCATCATCATTAAGCTCCTCCTCACTGTTGCTTTCTTCGGTATTTAACTTCTGATTGCCCCCTCCTGAACTTATGGTGTCAGGAGGGGCTACTCGTTTCCCGACATCTTTCCGGGTCCCGCCTGCTTACCACTTCATAGAGTGACCTCATTCAGCTCTTCGTCTCCATACTCCCATTGAGGTGTGATGGCAGTGCAAACATTGATATCTGCTTTAGAATTTCTTTATAACTTGGAAGTTTACCGTGGCTCTGCTTGCTTGTTGGTCCGCCATCCGACCAACTTTGTCTCTATATTGCCTTGACACTAGTAGCCGTGGTCTTCACCATGTCTACTAGCTCATCAAACTTATGTTGAGGACACAAGAGGTGGTTTGGTTATGATGTTGGTTTTGATTCCAACCACCTTGAGGTCTTTGGGAGTGAGGATTGTGAGATTGATTAACCATCCTAGGAGGTGGTCTTTGATAACTTGAGTTGAAAGACGGTTTTGAATTGGATGGGCCAGGTGGTGCATTGGCTTGATTAAAATTGGGACGTTGAAATCCGGAATGATTCTGGTCCTGATTGAAGTTTCTGAAGGTTTGGTTATGATTCTCCATTAAATTCACTTCCTCATTCATCTCATTTCCCGCCTGCATTCCCAGGTAGTTCACATCTGACGGCCCTCGTTGCTGCTGCATTTGTAAATTGGCTAGCTGCTTGCTCATCACTTCCATTTGAGCAACTAACATCTTAGTCTTAGAATTTCTCGCTGCAGATTCCTTCTTATTCCCACTAACATTGGTCTTCCTTGGAGTTGACCACATGCTATTCTTTGCTATAGTTTCAGCTACCCTGTAAGCAGCATCATCACCTCCAACTAGGAAGGATCCATGAGCAGTTGAATCAAGGTAGTCTCTATTTGGTTGAGAGACACCTCTGTAGAATAACTCTAGTAGCTCATGTCTACTGTATCCATGGTTGGGGCACTTCCTCATCAGCAGATTTAGTCTCTCCCATGCTTTCCCCACACTCTCACCATCAAGTTGTTCAAATATGGCTATCTCCCTTTTCATGTCCATGATTGTCCCAGGTGAGACAAACTTCAGAGCAAAGGCTCTTTTGACATCATTCCAGGAACGGAGAGAATGATGGGCTAAAGATTTGAACCAACGGTTTGCTTCACCCTTTAGAGCAAACGGGAAGAGTTTTAACTTGACAATCTCAGAATCAATACCAGGATAGTGGCCTGCTTCGCAGATTTGAACGAAGGTGGGCAAGAAGTCATGAGGATCTTCTTCAGCAGTACCATGAAAAAAACTATTCTGGACCAGCCCAACCACTCCATTTTTCAGATCGATGTTCAGTTGCCCCATGTTGCGAATAGGTCTATGCCCTTCCGGGAAGTCTTGGTCAAGATAGGGGCATGATTTATTTAATTGGTTTAGTGGTTTTGACGGAATTGTTGAAATTGATTATTTATCCCACACTTGTTGATTTTGTTGTTGTTGTATTGCTCATCTCGCTGAAGGATCGATTCATTTGGGCTTGAGGATCTGGATTTGGAACTTCGTTAGCCATAATGTCTGGATTAGGGAAGAGCTTTCTCCCGAGAATAGATCGCTCAGTTCGGGATTAAAGGTAAGAGGTCCTTCTTACTCCCGGTTTCCATAAACCGTAAGAGCGAAATAGGAAGAAATCAACCTTAGGGTTGATGAGAACGAATGTAGAGAAGATTAGAGGGTTTAGAGGTTTAGAAAGAGAGAAGAGAGAAGAAGAGAGGTGACAATTTAAGAGATTGAACCGGCGTTCAGTATGAGTGAACGCTGGTTCAGGGGAAATTCTGGAGGTGAACGCTCGTTCAGGTCACTGAACTAGCATTCAGAAGACAAATTGGGGGGCAGCGGCGTTGAGTCTGGACGACCGTTTAGAAAGTTTCTTATTTTATTTTTTTTTTTTTGAATAAAGGCTTCTAAAATCTAAGGCAAATCTAAACTATGAAAAATAAAAGTTAAATATGAAAAATATAAATAAAAAAAAGACAAACTATGATAAAATAAAATAAACGTACCTTTTAGATTAGCACCTATAAGAATCCGACAACCGTTACCGACTCCCCAGCAACGGCGCCAAAAACTTGTTCGGTAAAAACTAGTTTTAAATTTATAAACCGAAACACCCCAAGTATAAGGCTTGTAGTAAAGGGTGTTAACGGGTCGTCCTAAGGGAGTCGAATGTTTATCGGATTAAGATGTAGTTATTAAATCGATTATGTCACAAATTATTATCTAAAACTAAGGTTTATATTAATTGTAAAATAGAAACGAAGAACAGTGACTAAAATAGCAGAAAACAGAAAAATTCAACACTGGACGGCCGTTCACTGAGGGTGGACGGGCGTCCGGTGACGTGCTGGGAAACAGAAATATGCAGAAAACAGCGGGTAACAACTAAAGTTCTAGAAATAACTAATCGTAGCAATCACAATTGATACGAACAAATTGGTTTATCAAAGAATTAAAAGAACGGCAAGGCAACTAGAATCAACCAACCAACCCCAACTAGATTGTGAGCTAAAGGTACGATTTTTAGTAATGATCAAATCACGAATTCGATTAAATCTCTTTAATCAATTTCTAGGGTTTCGTTTTCTTTCTCAAGCAAAACTAAACTAGCATGCATAACACGATCATGAGATTGTCTCCAATACTCTACTCAATTAATCATAAACAATCTCTTGAATCACAATTAATTGCATCAATTGAAAGAAATCACAACTTGAATAATATTCTCATATAAATTCAATTAGAACGGTAGTTTCATCGATCGCTCGATTCAATAAAACATATACAATTATTACAAAATTCAATTGATGAAAAATAGTAAATTTAACTCACTAAAGATATAATTTAAAATCTTCTAGTTGGTGTGGTTGTTGATTGGTTTCCTCCGTTGTCCCACCGCAAGATGCTTAGCCAACAATCATATTGGTGATCATGATTGTTGAGATGGAAGAATTCATCTCTGTGTTTGCTCTTTGTGGAATATGCAGCTGCTGTGAATTTCTGAATGAATGATATGATGCCCACTTAGGGTTTGATATGCGCTGGTATTTATAAGATTTTGAGGTGGCTAGGGTTAAGTCGGCGATTGGACGCCCGTCCAACAAGGTAGACGCCCGTCCAATCTTCACAAAATTCATCGAGTCGGGCCGAGTCTTCTTGGACGTCCGTCCTATGCAAAAATGGACGCTCGTCCACTGGAATATTCAAAACTTTGAATCAAGTTTCCTCTCCTGGACGCTCGTCCAGCAAATTTCTGCCTTCTCCGAATCCAACAGCTCAGTGGACGCCCGTCTGGTCCTTCAAACACCCGTCCACTGGACGGGACTCAGTCGCCAGTTCAGCCATCAATGTGTCTTCATGCCAATCTCAATTTTGTATCTCTTTCTTGCCATTAAATCTTCAAGTAAACATCTTTTAAGCTCCTTCTCAGGCATGCAAGCATACCTACAAGATGGTAAACACGAGCAAAGTGTAAAATCGTACATAAACACATAAAAAACACATACACAACTCGATTTTGCACTTTAAAACATTTCGAACTTCATTATCTCAATATTTCAATTAAACTCCTACTTTTCTATAAAAAGTAATAAAATACGAAGAATATTGTTACGGAATAAAGCGATAAAAACCATAAAATTCAC
The DNA here is from genome assembly GCA_026214975.1 of Gentiana macrophylla. Lineage (NCBI taxonomy): Eukaryota > Viridiplantae > Streptophyta > Magnoliopsida > Gentianales > Gentianaceae > Gentiana > Gentiana macrophylla. The sequence continues at coordinate 182,562 of JAOBSW010001127.1, read as the reverse complement.
CGTTAACAGTGAGCAGCTCAACAAAAGATGACACTGTCAACAGCAAAACAGAAAGGTCAGCACAACTATTTCATAAAAACAAAAATAGATAATCAAGTGTAAAAACCCTACAGGTTTTGTATTCCTCTTTATTCAGATCCCTGTAAGGGTTAGGGCCGGTAGTAGACAGTTTGGTGGAATTAATTAAAGCAGCAGAGTACTTCTTCATTCTAACATAGAGGACACATTTCTGAAGGTCGTCTATCAGCTTTTTATCGATGTCTGTGGGTCGAGGATCGCTGCCCAGGTCGGCAGTATTCCATCTACCCAGGTTAAATTCTACCTCGGGACAAAGGAAGAAAAACCAGTTTTTCCAGCCTTTGTAGGAAGTCTCCCCTTTCTCAGTGAGCCGGACGTCCTTCAAGAACTCTCCCCGATGAGGAAAACAGTAATAACCAGCCTGTTCCGGCACTTGTTTGCATTGATGGAAGAGTCGGAAATACTGGACAATGAAGGGGATGCAGGCACATCGGCACCAGATGGCAAAGTGCACTATCGCTCTTATACCTTTCGGGACAATCTAGGCAAGCCCTAGCCCATAGTGCTCTAAGACAGCCAGCAGGACAGGACACACCGGAAACCTCAAACCACAGAGGAGTTGCTCATTGTAGACTGGGCAGTAACCGGCAGGTGCCTGGTAAGCGTAAACCCCGGGGGCAGGAAGTGTGGGTTTGTATAACGGATTTCCCATATCATACTGTTTACAGAAGGATGCTAAGTCCTTCTTTTTTAACTTAGAGTCGATACTGTGACAAGCGGCCTGTGACTTTAAAGCCATGTGTGCTTTTAGGGTCAGAAACAAATTTTGAAGTCCCGGAGGACCGTGAAGTACCTGAGTAGGACGGATCGAATTGAGGGGCTAATACCTGATGCTCAATTCCCCTACGATTGATTAAAGGTTGGGGATTAGAGTTCTCGGCTAGGGGAAGAACAAGGTTCTCAGGATTAACCCTAAGTTCGGAAGTTTCACTCTCTAATTCCGGCTCAGACTCGAACAAAGCTTCGATTGAACTATCAGTAAGAATAATCGGCTCACTCATTAATAGTAAGAGAAAATTAAAATAGAGAAAACACAAAGAGCTTACTTGTATTGACGAAGTTAAAGATTGGAATGGCAACCGACAAGCTCCAATCACGGTTTTAAATGAAGTGTTGTAACGGATGAAGAGACGTGACAAGACTAGAGGGGTTATAAGCCCCAAAAAGTAGTATCGGAAAAAACAACCATCATTAAGGCGTAAATAGAAATGTTTCGTTCTTCGTGCCTATCATAGTTAACTGATGACGGTAGCACGCCCGCGTGGCAAGGCTAGCCTCGACCCTGTTAGATAGCCAAGCTGCGCTCTGCCTAAGTCAGATATGCCCTGGTCCAAAGGAGCCTGGTTAGACCTGGGGGGCTTATGACGATGGCTAGAGTAGACCTTGCCACGTGTCGCTCAAAGAGTGGCGTAGTAATAAATAGGGTAAGAATAGTTAAGGCTAGAGGCCCCATGTTACACATGCCTACCCTCAGGTGGGAGGTCTGTCCTGGTTCTTCCCGACTAGACCACCGTAGGGTGGCTCGGTCAAGACGGAAGGCAGGTCATACAACCCAGGTCGAGATGACCTGAGGATCCCAGCGCAGGACGTCTGGGTCTTCCCTTGTGATAATAATACACACATGTGCCTAAATAATAGGATAAACATGGGAGAATCCCGTGTTTATAGGACATTGATCTTGTGACAACCCGTTCCCGGATAAGGACTCGGGTCCGGGAACGGGGTGTCACAGTTGGTATCAGAGCCAATGTTTCTTTGCTGCTTAGGACTTGACTTTCTTGAGATAAGTGTTTAGAGTCTTAGTAATCTTTAAGTTCTCTCTCTTGTTCTACAGAATGGTGACTACATGCAGAGGTTCGGGTGCTAATAATAATGAGGAAGGAAGTTCAAGGAATCCGACTGCAGGAGGGGAATTAATGGAATAGGTTTTAATGGGAATTTAACTTCCATAAGTTAAAAAAAAATTAGAGAAAAACGGTTCATCAGAGAAAGAGGCGCAGGTTTTGAACCAAAAAGAAGGAGAAGAAACTTTTGTTAATCGTGGCTAATCCGTTGCTCGGTTGCGCAGACTTCTCAAGGGAAAAACGCTCCACATGACGCAAGGATCGTGTGGATATAAGTTTTGTTGGGAAATGTTAGGTTTTTCATCAATTTTGGATTTACGTGTTTCGAACAAGTTTGAGTGTTCAAAGTTTTTCCTTTCGTAGCTTTTGTGATTAGAATCGTAGTTGATCAATTGGTTTGATCAATTTGTAGGTTGGCGTTAAAGGCTAGGCTTTTGGCTATCAAATCATAGTTTTGGTTGTGTTTCTCGCTATAAAAGGTAACGGGGTTTTCATATTGAATGATTGATGTTTTATAATGATTAATGTGAAGTAGAGGGGTTAATAACGTTGTTGTTGATATATTTCTGATGTTTTTATTATGGTATGAGATTGTATGTGTACGTGTGCATTTTTTTGCTCTTGCCGTAGGGATAAAAATGCAGAAAAGAAAAAGGGATACAGGTGATGTGTGAAAAGTGCAGGAAAAAAAAAAAAAAAAAAAGGGAGAATTATTCCCGTAAGTTAAGTGTATAGAATAGGTAAAGGAACAAGTGTCAGTTAAATTTGGGAAGAAAACAAAATAGTTTAATGAGAGTAGTCTTTCAGCTATAAGTTCGGTTGGAATAATAAGCAAGTAAAATGAACATGAAGCAGAAGGAAATAAATAGTAGCAGAAGAAGAAAAGGATGAAACCGAGAGGAAAAAAAAAGAAAAAAAAAAGAACTAAATAGAGTAGCTAAGAGCCTATTTAATTTGTTTGTAGTGTGTGAGTATACTAGAGTATGGTTTGGGATCATCCTAATATGTTCTAAACAACATTAATAAACATTCATGAACATTACAAAGCCATGAATAGGTTTCTGATGCGTTTAGTTATGCACCAAGTGGACTTCTTATGGATGAAACTTGGGACCGTCGGAAACTTAGGATTGGCCTTGTGCTTTGATGAACTAGGGATCATCATTGTCTGTTAATTGCTAGCTTGAGTCTAAGGGTCTAAGAAGAGGGAGTAGGGAACTTTTGCCCTGAATGAACCTAGGTGGCTAGTTAATCGCTTAATAAACGTAATTGACTAGATAAAAGATTAAGCATCATGAGAGCTTGAATAGGCACAGTACAACATCGGCAATGTGTTGGTTGGCCAGATAAAGTGGTAATGGTCACTGCCGGATTCTAGACAAAGCCATTTAAAGTAGTGATCATACCGCCGGGCAACCTCACGAACGAAATAGTCATTCACCGGACAGCTTCTAGTGCTAGCCAGTTAAAGTGATTGATTGTCTCGGGACCGCTAGAGATTTATCTCTATAGGGTTGCAACTTTTGTCTTAGTGCATATCTCACTAAGTGTAGTGCCCTCGCAAACATGTCAGAACATAGATAAGCTAAGCTAGTAACCCTAGGGACCTCATGTTATACTATGAATATAACGTGATAGTTAGATGTAAGATCATGTTTAAACGGTTTATTAATAAGATGATGGTTACTTGCTTTCTTTATAAAACACATGATTTCAATAGCTTCTACTCGTTACTAAGTACGTAAGTACTTACCCGTTAAATGTTTTATTGAGAAGATGAACAGGTTTATGGAGACGAGGAGTATGATGAAGATGTTTGAGGTCTTGATACAAAGATGTTTTATATGAAGTTGTTCTTTTGGAAACTTTCTTTTATTTCAAGTTTGATACAAACTATGTTGTTATTTCAGATTGAATATTATTTTTGTTTGGCTCATTTAGTGGCCTTTGTTGTAAGACTAGATCGTTTGGCTTCTTTTGGTTTGGATTTGATGTAAAACGTTTCAATTTCCATTTTGGATTTTAGTGCAGCATTTAATCTGGTTTTGTTGGTCTTTGGAATTTTTTTCCCCGAGTCGTTTCGTTTCCGCATTGTGTTTATGATATATGACGTAAGGCTTATGTATAATATTGGATTATATTTAATATTATACATGCCGGGCGTTCGTTTCCGGATAAGGACTCGGGTCCGGGAACGGGGTGTCACAGATCTTATTGTTTAAATACAGTTGGAGTAAATTTGCTAGTGTACATTGACTCACTATTTGCAAGCTAAATGCTGCTTCTCCGATGTTTAATGTTTGATTGCTGCATTTTTTAAATTTGGTGATTGTGATTGTCAATTTGAGTCAAGGTGTGTTTCTGATCGTTGTCTTATATCATATCTTGAGTCAAGATCGTGTAAATTTCATGCTTGATTATATGGCTTTATACTATGTTTGGAAGTTGTATGTTCATTATATGTGCAAAAAGTTTGGAAACGGATTTATACAGAAGCCACGATGAACTTTAGTGAATGAATATTGATGGAGATGAGAGAGTTTCATGGAGTGAAGCTTGCAGTATATTTGGGACACTATGCAGCAGATTGAAACTAGCTTTGGGGCTACATGTTATAGCATTGTGTTGTTTCTTACTGCTAGCTTTTATTTCTGCTTATAGATTATTTACTAGATTAAGTCCTCCTTTTATTCCTTCAAACCGAGAGACTGAAGAAAGAGAACAACAATGAAAATGATAGTCTGCTTTAATATGCAGAGTGGGATGCTGTACAATTGTAGAAGGATATAATATGGATAATCTTTGTTTAATATAAGATGACAGTTGCTTCCAACATTACTTCCACTCAATATGCTCTTGCTGACCTAACCAAAGATGTGGGGGGTATAAAGCAAGGCAATACACTCAAAGAATAGTATTTGAAAGAACAGTTTGTCTCTATTCACAAGAAACATGACAAGCTTGCTGAGGCACCCAAGCCTGATGTGGCTGAACCTGCTAGAGCACCTCATCCTGCTATATTGGATCCTAAGATTACTGAGAGGATCAATCTACTGGTGCAGACAATAGAAGGAAGGATCACTGCAGTTGACACTAGAACAGAAATCATGGAGGGTCAACTGAACAACTTGGTGATCACACAGGAGAGTGTTCATGGTCTAATGTCCCGTTTTGTTGATGATGTCAATAAGGGGGAAGAGAACCAGACAGCTGTAGCAAAAGAGGCTACAAGGATTTTTACTCAAAAGAAATGGGAGGCTGATACAAATGCATTTAGAGAACCTGCACCTGGCAGACTTTAACTGACGGATGACCTCTTCAAAGAATACAAGAAGCAATACTACAATAAGAGGAGACCTTACCATGACAAGGGTTTCCATGAGGGGCTAAATTCCTTTTTGGGACTTAAGTTCTGGGAAGCAAGAGTTAAATCCTTAAGAGCTACACACAGAGGTGGTAGAGGTGGAAGAAGTCTACCTACTACATCAGCAAGAGAATCATTGGCGGAGTTCAAGCAATTATTCATGCGTTTAGGATTCAGAGTACATCAAATTAATCTAACTCTACCTGAGGCATGAAAATGGTGGAAGGATGTAAATCCTCATATTGATTTTTACCTTATTGAAAATCAATGGATGAGAGACATGGTCAGAGACATAAGGGAATACCAAGAGCAGCAAGAAAGAGAAAGACAAGAAAGAGAAAGGAGGAACTAGATCAGCATACTTACACCTGCTTTTTATTTTTTCCTGAATCTAAATTGTAATAACCTTTGAACAAATATGATTATAATGATAAATGACTGAATTTGTTCTATTTTTGTTTTTATCCTTTTTGCTTTGCTGTAAGGAGGGTATTGGCATCATCACCAAAAAGGGGGAAATTGTTGGACATATTTTAAGTTTTAGTGATGAGTGCCAGACTAGCTGTTATAGAGCAAAGGCAAAAAGATATCTAGATCAAATGTATAGGCTTATTAGAGTTTGATCTTTGTATAGGTTTGATCAAACAAGCACAGTAAATGGTCAGCAGACTTTCATTAGCAGACCTGTCTTGGTCAGTAAGGTACCTGAGTCAGTAGACTAATTTAGGAACCTGCTGAAGACTGAAGGCTGAGAGTTCAAACTCAGTTATTGAAGGCTAAGGGATCAAACTTAGTATTTTAAGTCAAGGATATGGAATCAGAATTTAGGGAAGTCTGTGATGGCCTAAACTGATTACATATACCTTGTGTACAAGGTCTAAGTTCCATAAGTTAATTGGTGATTGGAACTTAGTTATGTTCAAATTGGTGTAATCTAACTTCATAATAAAAAGTTAGATGAAGAGAAGTCGATTGCGAGTGTTTGTAAAAACACAAAGAACCTTGAATCACCGATCGTATGTATTTCAAAGACTTATGCACACAGAACTCTTTGAATGTAAATCTTGATCTAATCAAAGGTTACATTGGAAGATTACAAGGAAAAAGACAGATAACAACTCTTGATTTTATCAACAAATCAATGGCTAAGATTAAAGGGACGTTGGAAAGATTCAGAGCTTTATCCAATGAATACAAGTCAAAGGGTGGATAATCAAAATCATCAAAAAGTAAATCGACAAAGATGTCGATTACTATGTCTGAGGATAGAATGAAAGTCATGAAAGGGACAAATCTGAAACGGCTATTTTTAACTTCAAACATAAGTCACTAGATTCTCACATATAAATAGAGGACTCCTGATTCAGATACAAATTATGAACAACAAAATAATTTGCCTGAGGCTATCAAGTTTATTATCAAGAAAATCACCCTGCTGACCCTACTGAACTTAAAGATACTGATCCAGTAAATTCTTCAAGTGTAATCTGTTATCAAGCTACATCAAGTTTACACACTTGAAGACTTCAAGCTGTTGATCATTTCATCTTGATCAAACTGCTGAAAGCTGAATCACTTACTTGATTCAAACATTCTTTTACAAGAAACCTGCTAAAGAAAGAGAAGCACTTAGGTGTCAAGAACTGTTGTATGTGGTGGAGCTGGTGAAGAGGCAATCCTACCCTTCAAGGACCAGTGGAAGACTTTGTAGCAGCAATCCTACCCGTTCCAAGTGTTCAGTTTGTAAAGCCATAGTTATTGGTGAAGGACAAACAACTTAGGGATTTTTGTAACTGCACCTCAAAGATCTCTAGTGAATTACCTCCAACATCACAGGAGAAGAGTGGACTGACAGGATTACACCACATGGAACCACTATAAAAATTGCCTACTTACTTTCTGCATTTATATTCTGCATTTAATATATTTAGCACATCAACCTACTGAAACTAGCAACTTAATCACACACTTACACTACTGAGTATCTAATACTTGGTATCATATTTTAACAACAAGTAATAAGGCTTAACTTGAATATATTCCGCTGCAACAAATTCAGTAAAATCAACAAATGCCAGACTATCGAAATGTCAAGAGACTCATCGAGCGATCAAGAAAGCTCTCGAACTTGCTGAGTTTGTTAACTCAAAAAGTTTTAAGTGTTAAGTTTATTCACCCCTCTCCCCCTCTAAACTTAACCAAATCCTTTTCAAGGGACCAACATTGATAATCTGAAAATGCCGGCCTGTTATCAACCACCAAATTTCCAGCAATTCGAGGGGAAAGACAACCCTAAGAGCACGTCGCCCATTTCGTTGAAACTTGCAACAATGCTGGGACCTATGGAGATCATCTAGTGAATCAATTTGTGTGTTCTCTCAAAGGAAATTCCTTTGATTGGTACAATGATCTCGCCCCCGCCTCTCTGGATAGTTGGGAGCAACTGGAGCAGATCTTTCTCAATCGTTTCTATAGCACTCGTAGAACTGTGAGTATGGTGGAACTTACCAACTCCCGCCAGTGGAAAGAAGAGAAGGTCGTGGACTACATTAAAAGATGGAGAAGTCTAACCCTTAACTGCAAAGACCAATTGTCTGAAGCCTCTGCCATCGAGATGTGCATCCAAGGCATGCACTGGGGACTGCAATTCATCTTCAAAGGGATTCTCCCAAAATCATTTGAGGAGTTAGCCACTCGTACCCATGATATGGAGTTAAGCATTGAATCCAATGGAGGACAGGCCCCTATTCAAGATCTGAGAAAGGGGAATGAAAAACAAGAAATTAAGAAGTCTGTGAAAGCTTCCCCCAGAACGGAGAAGAAGGAGTCGAACGCCACCAATGTAGCTCCTGTAAAAGTTAACAACCCGGCGTCAAGCCAACCTGAATGGAGGAAGATTGATCCACGACAAGGTGAAAGGCGGAGGCCTACCTTGAATGAAAGGCAACAAAAGAGATACCCATTCTTTAATTCGGACGTACCCGAAATTTTTGATGAGTTGTTGAAACTGAAACTCATTGAACTTCCAGAAACAAAGCATCTCGAAGATGCAGGAAAGGCTCATGAAGGAAATTACTGCAAGTACCATCGCTTATTTGGTCATCCCATTGAAAAATGCTTTGTCTACAAGGACAAGGTTATGCGTCTGGCCGAGGAAGGAAAGATCATGCTTGAAGAAGAGAAGGCAAACACAAATCGAATCACCGTAGCTGAGCCAACGAATGGTCATTGCATGACTATCCAATTCGGATCACACGACCCTGTTGAGATCAAATTCAGTGATTCTCTGCCCATGGACAAGAAAGAACCCGGGACATCTCTCAAATAAACAAGAGCTGCTGCGGAAGAGAAAAGAACCACAAAGTCTGTCAAAAAGGATGATGATGGATGGATTCTGGTGACTCGCAATAAAAAGCAAAGGAAGTCACCTTATTCCAAGTTGGAAGAACCAAAGGCGATTTGTTCCAAGTCTTCCAAGCCAAAGAGAGGCCGAAGGGCAAGAAAGCTGAGAAGAAATCAAATGAAGGTAAACAAGAAAGTGAAGAGCATCTTCCCTGAAGAGGTTGAGTATATAAGCCATCGTGCTCCAATCACCTTGTTGGAGTACATGCCCAAACAAGTCCTGGAAGTTGTGACGACTGAAGAAAACTTAGAGGATGAAGTTGTCTCATGTTATGATATCCACACAAAGGAAAGGGACATTGCAAAGGAAAATGAAGACTCGCTAACTGAGGAAGAGCCTTCAAACAATGCAAAGCTTGCTTGCACGGTTGAGATCACCTTCACAGACGATGACATGCTTCTCATATCAGCGCCTCATAGCCGTCCGATGTTCGTCACAGCATACACGTGTGAGCAAAAAGTTAATCGTGTGTTACTAGATGGAGGATCGGCTGTCAACATATTGCCACTCCGGGTGATGAAAGAATTGGGTGTCTCTATGGATGAACTCTCCGATAGTTGCCTTATGATTCACGGATTCCACCAAGGGGGGCAAAGAGACATTGGGGTGATCCGACTTGATATCTTGATTGACGAGCTATCTTCAAGCGCACGATTCCATGTGATTGATGCCAGAACGTCTTATAATGTGTTGCTAGGGAGGCTGTGGTTACACGAGAATGGAGTCGTCCTTTCAAACCTTCATCAATGCTTTAAGTATTGGTGCAATGGCGTGTTAAGAACGGTCGTTGCTGATGAAAAACCTTTCACTGAAGCCGAAACTCACTTTGTAGACACAAAATTTTACCTTAAGCCGACTCCATTGAAGATAGCAGGCGCTTCTAAACCGCAATAAAGAGATGATGGAAGGGCTAACGTAGCAGAAGGGAATACCACGCTATCAAAAGATAAGACAAAGGTTGGCAAGCATGGAGATACAAAATCATCACTGCCCCAACACCAAAAATCCAAAGCATTGAGTGGATTAACGTTGCCGCTTCCCAAGATCAATGTTGTAAAGGTGGACGCTCCTTTACAGGGATTTACACATCCCAAAGAAAGTCCGGCTGTAGAACATGGAACTGTGCCAGCCACAAAAAAGGAAGGTTTTGACCCCATCGCCTATAAGCTCCTCCAAAAGGCATCGAACGGATCTTGAAGCCCTACTGTAAAAATAGGGGCAAAGGCTGAAGAACGTGGAGAAGCACATAAGGCCATGAAAGCGAAAGTTCCCATTATTGGGTCCCAGACCGGTCTAGGGTATAATCCCTCACCGCCTATCCGTATCTCAATAAGGAAGGCAACCAATAACTATGTTGGAGTTGAAGATGAATCGTCGTCATCGAACATCCCAGAACCTCTACATGCAATGCCATCGGTGTTTGAGAGGTTGCAACCCAAGAAAGAGCGTGTCTCGGTCTTTGAAAGGCTTTCGGTCACGACCAAGAATCCGCCAAAATCTAAGAGTGTCAAGAGCCAAAGACGGTCAACACATAGGCGTACTTCTGGAAAAGAAGTAACAAACGTTGACTCAAAGGAGATCAAGAGCCTCATCCCGTCCATAATGAAGTGACTTAAATGTCTTCTCATTCATTGTGGAAATATAATAAAGCCTAAAATGCGCACGGTGGTGTACACTAAAAGTGACTCCAAGCATAATACGGAGGATTGCATCTGGTGCGGCAAGAAAATGAGCCTGAAGAAAGCGTTGGATTCTCGTATGTTATCACCGTCGGCGAAGAACCCTATCCCTCCAAGACTATAACGGGATCAGAAGAAGTCATGGAACCTGATGAAGTGAAAGAACAGGCTTCCATCTATCATATCACCTTGGGAAATGATGAGGTTGAAGAAAATGCGGAAGAATCACCCCTAGAACTAGAAGAAGAGATCAAATCAACAGTAGATGAGTTGAAGGAAATCAACCTCATCACTGGAGATGGGCCGCAACCAACTTTCATAATTGCTCTTTTGCCTCCAGAAGAAGAAGGAAGATACCTTGAAATCCTCCAAGAATACAAGGATGTCTTCGCTTGGATGTACAAAGAGATGCCCGGGCTTGATCCAAAGGTTTTTGTCCATCAGTTGTCCGTAAAGAAAGGATCGCGCCCTGTCAAGCAGGCTCAAAAGAGATTTAGGCCGGATCTTGTCCCACTCATAGAGGCAGAAGTCAACAAGCTCATTGAAGCAGGCTTCCTCCATGAGGTTAAGTATCCAACGTGGATCTCGAGCATCGTCCCCGTGAGAAAGAAGAATGGTCAGATTCGCATCTGTGTGGATTTTCGGGACATAAACAATGCATGCCCAAAGGATGATTTTCCCTTGCCAATCACCGAGCTGATGGTAGATCCAACCATATGTCATGAGGCTTTGTCCCTTATGGACGGATCGTCTGGGTACAATCAAATTTGAATGGCTCCTGAAGATGAAGAATTCACAGTATTTCGAATGCATAAGGGAATCTATTGTTACAAAGTGATGCCTTTTGGTCTAAAGAATGCGGGGGCAACTTACCAACGTGCCATGCATAAGATCTTTGATGACATGCTACACCAACACGTTGAATTCTATGTCGATGACTTGGTTGTAAAGTCGAACAAGAAGGCTGACCACTTGAACGATTTGAGATTAGTCTTCAATAGACTTAGAAGATTCCAACTGAATATGAACCCACTCAAATGTGCATTCGGAGTCAGTTCAAGGAAGTTTCTTGGATTTATCGTTCGACATCGGGGAATAGAAATTGACCGGTCCAAAGTAGAAGCCATCGTGAAAATGCCTGAGCCTCGTAACTTGTGTGAACTCAGAAGCTTGCAAGGTAAATTGGACTACATACAAAGGTTTATATCAAACCTCGCCGGAAGATGCCAACCTTTCGGCCACTTGATGAGGAAGGGAGTTCCATTTGAATGAGATAACTCATGTAGAAAGACGTTTGAAAACATTAAAGCGTACTTGATGAATACTCCGGTCTTGGTAGCTCCTGTTAAAGGTAGACCTCTAATCCTTTACATTACTGCGCAAGAACGATCCGTTGACGCATTGCTTGCTCAAGAGAATGATGAAGGCATAGAAAATGGATTGTACTATTTGACCAGAACAATGACTCCGTATGAGCTAAAATACTCTCCAATTGAGAAGCTTTGCCTGTCGCTCATATTCGCCATCCAGAAGCTAAAGCACTACTTTCAAGCTCAAACTGTGCATCTGGTGTCAAAAGAAAATCCACTGAAATATGTCATGTCCAAGCCAGTATTGTCAGACCGATTGGCGAGATGGTACCTTCAACTGCAACAGTTTGAAATTGTATATGTTCCTCAAAAGGTTGTGAAAGGGCAAGTGCTCGCGGATTTCTTGGCAGACTATCCCATACATGCAGAGTGGGAACTCTCAGACAATCTGCCCGATGAGGATTTCATGGTGATTGAAGTCCTTCCACCTTGGAGAATGTATTTTGACGGGGCAGAGGGACGGGATGGGGCTGGCGCCAGAATCATCTTTGTTTCCCCGAAAGGTGAAGTGTTGTCATACTCCTTCAAATTAATGGAATGCTGCACCAAAAATGCTATCAAGATTTGATCTTAGGGCTTGAGATGGAGATGGATATAAAGCAATGTAGACTGAAAGTCTACAGCGACTCTCAGTTGATCATCAACCAGCTTGAAGGCACCTACGATGTAAAAAAAGCCAGAGTTAGTCCCGTACTGCAACTATGCAAGAAAGATTATTGCTTACCTTGGTGACGTCACAATTGAGCATGTTCCAAGAAAAGAAAATAAGCAAGCAGCCGCTCTGGCAAATTTGGCTGCAACATTAGCGATCAGCGACGGAGAGATGCAAGTCCCCATTTGCAAGCAGTGGGTGGTTCCTCCATACTTTGAAGAATAGGAGAGGGACGATAATGAAAGTAATGTCGTGTGTGTCTATGAAATAGACCAAGAGGATTGGCGCCATTCATTAGTGGAATACCTGAAACCCGGGAGACTCCCTGATGATCAAAAGAAGAAAGTTGACATAAGACGTCGGGTTCCACGCTTCTTTCTTCACAATGACACTTTGTATCGCCGCTCATTTGAAGGAGTATTTCTTCGTTGCCTCGGAGAAGACAAAGCTCATCACGCTATAGATGAGGCTCACTCTGGGATTTGTTGCGCCCATCAGTCTGGTCCAAAGCTACACTTTCGCATCAAGAGGATGGGATACTACTAGCCAACCAAGGTAAAAGATTGCATGGATTACGCTCGAAAATGTGAAGCATGCCAATTTCATGCTAACTTTATCTACAACCTCCCGAGCCGTTGCATCCAACTGTAGCGGCAAGGCCCTTTGACGCTTGGGGAATGGATGTGGTTGGTCCACTGCCGAAATCATCAGGCCAACATCTTTATTTCTTGGCTGCCACAGATTACTTCTCAAAATGGGCTGAGGTTGTTGCACTACGCCAGGTGAAGAAAGAGGATGTAGTCCGCTTCATTCGAGTAAACATCATCTATCTCTATGGAGTTCCACGCTACATCATCACGGATAATAGGAAGCCGTTCGTGAATAGCTTGGTGGATAAGTTGTATGAGCAGTTCAACCTCAAGCAGCACAAGTCTTCCATGTACAATGCGCCGGCCAACGGACTTGCTGAAGCTTTCAATAAGACGCTATGCAACTTTTTGAAGAAGGTGGTTGCAAGACACAAGAAAGACTGGCATGAGTGAATGGGTGAAGCATTGTGGGCCTATCGCACAACCTTTCGGACCCCAACCCAAGCCACTCCATATTCACTCGTATACGGTGTAGAGGCTGTGCTACTCCTTGAGCGGCAAATACCTTCACTGAGGAACTCTATCCAAGAGGGATTAACTGATGAAGAAAATGCCCGCCTTACCTTGAAGAGTTGGAAGCATTGGACGAGAAACGGCTTCAGGCTTAGCAAAATCTTGAATGCTACCAAGCCCGGTTGTCAAAGGCATTCAACAAGAAAGTTCGCCCAAGGTCCTTCCAAGTTGGTGAAACGGTCCTTGCTGTGAGCTGACCTATCATCATGACACACAAGTCCAAAAACAAGTTTACATCAAAATGGGACGGGCCCTACGTTGTTTGCGAGGTCTACACTAATGGTGCCTACAATTTGGTGGATGAAGACGGTGTCAAGCTTGGCCCAATGACGGCAAATTTCTCAAGAAGTTTTATGCATAACTCCAGAAATGCTCCTCAGCACGAGCGTAAACTGCAATAATCCTGTCAACAAAAAAAACAACAAAAAAAAAGCAAAAAAAAATAAAATATGAACTACGTTTGACTTGATTCCTAGAGCATTCTCCGAGATACGTAGGCAGCTTGGGAAGTTACTCCAAGTTCAGTCATACAAAAAAAAAATCATTCATGCACTGTGGAGAAAAGGAAAATGATAATAAGTTTTTGTTGATGCATGTCAATAGAATTTATTACATACTAAAGGAAAACAACAAAAGTTGAAACCAAACTAGAAAGGAAGACAATAGTCTTTATCATGCTCAACTAAAAAGGGAAATGGTCCCTAGAATCCCAAAAGCAAAACTAAGAAAAAAGCTTGAAGTTTTTCTGATTGCGGCGGTTGCCTTCTAGCAACTCTCTCATCCTCTCCAAAGCATCAGTTTCAGCTGGTTGCAAAGAAGGCGTATTCTCCAGGTCAGTAATCTCGTCTCTCAACTGGATTGATTGAGCAGTGTACCTCTGTAACTATATCTCGTGCTCACTAAGGGTCGAAACAAACTGGTCCTCCTCTTTCTTCAAAAACAAAAGTTCTTTCTCGAGCGCTTTTCTCCTTTCTTGCACGTCAGTAAGTTTGTCATGCGAAGACTAAGTGTGTTGGAGACACCCTCTCTCGAACGCCTCACTTTCCTTACGTTGCTGACAAAGAGTGGAAAGCTTTGCATCATGCGCCTCTTGAGAAAGCCTACTCGAAACATCATCTAGAGCTACTTTGTAGTGGGCGGCATTTTCAAAGACAGTGTCCAAAAGAGCTTTCGCATTGGACAAATCTAAACCCCCAAAACGATCCATCTCAGAAAATATTTCATAAACACATTTTTCAATCGAGGCCAATTGATCAATGGGTTTACACGGTATCCTCTGGCAGGCGGATGTCCATAGAACCCTGTGCAAGCTTTGGAGACCTTTTGAAATCACAACACTGGATTCGAATTCTGAGACTTCTGGCGGCGGCACGGGTAGAGCCAAAGGAGCATATGTGAAGCCTTGCCCACTAAAAGAAGCCTTTTTAGAGGGACCATCAACCACAACTCGGTGTTCAGACACACGATCACCATCAACAATTAGGGTCTCTGTCTCGGTAGTGCCTTCCAAATTGGGATCACAGTCCATATCAACATTGTTCGTAGGAGGGATATCATTGTACTCCTCAGCTATCACTGGTGAAACATGTCCCTTTCCTATTTTGTTAGCCTCCAATGCAATAGCATTAGGGCCGTTGGTGGAATCCTCGCTAAGAGTAGAGCCATCGACCTCGTTCAGATCTCTACAAACCAGCTGCAAGACAAAGAGACAAGGAAAAACAAGCGAATAATGGATGATGTTAGATCGAACAAGTTAACATCAACATATTGTAAAGTGTTGGTCCCTTGAAAAGGCTTTGGTTAAGTTTAGAGGGGGGTGAATAAAATTAACACTTAAAACTTTTGGATTTAACAAACTCAAAGAACTTCAAAGAAATTTCTTGACAACCAATAGTCTGCTGACACTCGATAGTCTCACCGATCGTTGATTTTACTGAATTTGTTGCAGCGGAATATATTCAAGTTAAGCCTTAATACTTGTTAAAATATGATACCAATTATTAGATGCTCAGTAGTGTATGTGTGTGATTCAGTTGTTAGTTTCAGTAGGTTGCTGTGCTAAATATACTAAGTGCAGAATGTAAATGCAGAAAGTAAGTAGGCAGATTTTATAGTGGTTCCAGGTGGTGTAATCCTGTCAGTCCACTCTTCTCCTGTCATGTTGGAGGTAATTCACTAGAGATCTTTGAGGTTGCAGTTACAAAAATCCCTAAGTTGTTTGTCCTTCACCAAAAACTATGGCTTCAAAAACTGAACACTTGGAACATGTAGGATTGCTGCTCCAAAGTCTTCCACTGGTCCTTGAAGGGTAGGATTGCCTCTTCACCAGCTCCACCACAAACAAAAGTCCTTGACACCCTAAGATGCTTCACTGTCTTCAGCAGGTTTCTTGTAAAAGAAAGTTTGAATCAAGTAAGTGATTCGGCTTTCAGCAGCTTGATCAGGATGAAATGATCAGCAACTTAAATTCTTCAAGTGTGTAAACTTGATGTAGCTTGATAACATATTACACTTGAAAAAGTTTACTGGATCAGTAGCTTTAAGTTCAGTAGGGTCAGTAGGGTGACTTCTTGATAAGAATCTGAAGCTCAAGATTAATTGTTGTTTTTCACTCTTCAAAAATTCGTCGTATTTCTGTATCAGGGGTCTTCTATTTATAGGTGAAAATCCTTGTGACTTATGTTTGAAATTCAAACGTAGCCGTTTCAGATTTGTCCCTTTCATGACTTCCATTATGTCCCTGTACATAGTACTGACACTGTCAGTTTACTTTTTCACAGTTTTCAGACTCTCCACCCTTTGACTTGTTTCCATTGGATAAACCTCTGTTTCTTTCCAACGTCCCTTTAATCTTAGCCATTGATTTGTTGACAATATCAAGAGTTGTTATCTTTCCTTTTCTTTGTAATCTTCCAATGTAATCTTTGATTAATTCGAAATATATGTTCAGCAGGTTCCTGTGAATATGACTCTGCTGAAATGCATATCAGTCAGCTGATCCAAAGTTGCTGTGTTTATAAAACACTGCAGCTGACTTCTCTTAAATCTAACTTTTTATTATGAAGTTAGATTACACCATTTTAAATATAACTATGTTCCAATCACAACTTAACTTATGGAACTTACACCTTGTACACAAGGTATATGCAATCAGTTTAGGTCATCTTAGACTTCCCTAAATTCTGATTCCATATCCTTGACTTTAAATACCAAGTTTGATCCCTTAGCCTTCAATAACTGAGTTTGAGCCCTCAGCCTTCCGTCTTCAGCAGGTTCCTAAACTAGTCTACTGACTTAGGTACCTTACTGATCTAGACAGGTCTGCTGATGAAAGTCAGCTGACCTTTTACAGTGCTTGTTTGATCAAACCTATACAAAGATCATCTTCATCAACCATAGATTTCTTGCCAGATCTTCTTTGCTGACTTTTGCTCTTCAGTAGGTCTGGACAATCAGGTCTGAAATGTCCAGGCTTCTTGCAATTGAAGCAAAGATAATCAAGTTCCTTTTTCTGTTTTAGTTCAGGACAGTCAGGTTTGAAGTGTCCTGGTTTCTTGCATTGATAGCACAAGTAATCATTGTCTTTCTTGGATTCTTCCTTCTTCTTTTCACTAATTTCTTGATGAAATTCCTTGGAGAACTCTTTCCAGTTTTCATCATTCTGATTTTCTTGCTTAGTAGGGCAATTCGCTCTTGCATCTCATCCAGTAGATCATCTTGAGCTCCTGATGTTTCTTCTTGATGTGTAGCAGCAAATGCAGTGGTCTTTGGTTCTTCTTTTTCAGTCTCAGGTACAAGTTTCATAGTGAATTCGTAGGCCTTGAGATCTGAAAACAATTTGAGGGTGTCCTCTTCATGTAGACTTCTCATTTCTTCTATTGCAGTAACCTTCATTTCCCAAACTTATTTTGCAGGTAATGCTTCCAAGATTTTTGAGTTGATTTCTTCTTTTGAGTACTTTACACTCAGTAGGGTGAGTTCATCCATGATTTCATTGAATCTTGACTTCATTTGTTCAATAGTTTCATTTCGTTTCATTTTGAACTCTTGGAACTTCTTCTTTGCCACACTGATTTTGTTCTTCTTGATTGCATCAGTTCCTTCACAGATTAATTGCAACTTATCCCAAAGTTCATTTGCAGTCTTGCAATCCTTCACTTTCATGTACATATTGCCGTCCAAAGTTATATATATGATATCAATAGCAATATTGTTGAGGTTTGCCCTTTTTCTATCTTCAGCATTCCATTCTCTTTTTGGTTTTGGAATGTACTGTGTTTGACCATCTACTGTTATTGGCTTTGTGATTTCCAGTGGTCCATCAGTTAGCACATCCATCATCTCATCATGTGTTGCAGCTAGAAAAGCCTTCATACGACGTTTATACTCATCAAAACGATCTAAAGAACACATAAACATTGTTCTAGCATACTGGTTGTTATCCATGATGCAAAGCTTTGAATATCAGAAACTTGAAAACATTTTCAAAGTATTTTCACAAGCACAACAAGTAGGATTACTTCAGAACAGAAGCACAGCTCCGATACCAATTGTTGGTCCCTTGAAAAGGCTTTGGTTAAGTTTATAGGGGGGTGAATAAATTTAACACTTAAAACTTTTGGAGTTAACAAACTCAGCAACTTCAGTGACACTCAGTAGTCTGCTGACTGTTGATTTTACTGAGTTTGTTGCAGCGGAATATATTCAAGTTAAGCCTTAATACTTGTTGTTAAAATATGATACCAAGTATTAGATACTCAGTAGTGTATGTGTGTGATTGAGTTGCTAGTTTTAGTAGGTTGATGTGATAAATATACTAAGTGCAGAAAGTATGTAGGCAGATTTTATAGTGGTTCCAGGCGGTGTAATCCTGTCAGTCCACTCTTCTCCTGTGATGTTGGAGGTAATTCACTAGAGATCTTTGAGGTTGCAGTTACAAAAATCCCTAAGTTGTTTGTCCTTCACCAAAAACTATGGCTTCACAAACTGAACACTTGGAACAGGTAGGATTGCTGCTCCAAAGTCTTCCACTGGTCTTTGAAGGGTAGGATTGCCTCTTCACCAGCTCTATCATAAACAACAGTCCTTGACACCCTAAGATGCTTCACTGTCTTCAGCAGGTTTCTTGTATAAGAAAGTTTGAATCAAGTAAGTGATTCAGCTTTCAGCAGCTTGATCAGGATGAAATGATCAGCAGCTTAAATCCTTCAAGTGTGTAAACTTGATGTAGCTTGATAACAGATTACACTTGAAAAAGTTTACTGGATCAGTAGCTTTAAGTTCAGTAGGGTCAGCAGGGTGACTTCTTGATAAGAATCTGAAGCTCAAGATTAATTTTTGTTTTCCCCTCTTCAAAAATTCGTCGTATTTCTGTATCATGGGTCTTCTATTTATAGGTGAGAATCCTTGTGACTTAAGTTTGAAATTCAAACATAGCCGTTTCAGATTTGTCCCTTTCATGACTTCCATTTTGTCCCTGTACATAGTACTGACACTGTCAGTTTACTTTTTGACAGTTTTAAGACTGTCCACCCTTTGACTTGTATCCATAAACCTCTGTTTCTTTCCAACGTCCCTTTAATCTTAGCCATTGATTTGTTGACAATATTGATAAGAGATTGTCTACCATCAAACAAGTATGAACCATGGACTTTGCCCCACCACGACCAATAACTTTGGGAAACATGTCGGGTGACGTCACCAGAAGCTGCAGGAAAGACAAGCTTCGAACCGCTTCGGGGAGCAATAAATTTAGTCCAAAGTCCCCAACCTCGCGCGAGTGAAGTACTCCGTGCATCAACAACAAGCTCCGCAGGGACATCCTGATGAAAACCAAACTGACGTGCAAACCTGCATGGGTTTTAAGGCTCAACCCAACAAGAACAATGGCAATAGAACACCAAGATACCGGAGCGGACAGCTAAAAAGAATTCTTTCTCACAGATGGATAATTGGCCGTCGTCAACTTTAATCACCGTACACTCAAACTTTGTGGCCGTCGCAAGTCAACCAACATCGCGACCGCCATGAATGAGGTCTCTCACCATCTGATCAGTGAAAGCCTTTGAACCGCTCGCTCCTGAGAATCAAACCATTAAAGGTTCACTCAACTCTGTAGATGCCCTCTTATGTGTGCCAAAATACCGAGCCAACCACCCAAAGATATAGTGCCACAGGATAAAGACACCGGCCCGCTCTGGTGTAGAAGAATGAGAAATTCGGTTCAAACCCCGGTATATGCTAACCAACACCAGAATAGCAAGCGATCTTGTCTGACCACGAGCGATCAAACTGGCCATCTTGAAAGTTGAAGACCTAATGAAAGTCCCTTCGGCTGGAAGGACGAATGCACATAGCCAACATGCCACCAAAGCTTCTAGGTAGGTCTCATCCCTTAAGTCCTCTCTGACACGGTGAGTCTTTGACGGTTGCTCTCTTCACTGGGTTGGGCTTTGGATTCTCTGAGGGCTTTCGGCACCAAAAGTCGATCCATTTTGCGATCGAAGCCTTGGGACGATCCCTATCACAAACTTCTTCCTGACACTCTAAGAACGCCGCAAACAAATATCGACAACTGGTTGGAAAGGACTTCAAGTGAGGAGTGCTAGGACACATAAATTCTGCTGAGCTGGGAATAACTTCTTCGTATAGATCCCCACTGATGGGAAAGCCACAAATTTCCCGCAAATCCGTCAATGAAATGGACAACTCCCCGACATCGGTGTGAAGTGTGTTGGTTTCAGGACACCATGCTTCACAAAAGGCCCGAATCACATGATGATCTCTCGCATAAGTGAACATTGAAGCATACAAAGCATCGTGCCGATTTGTCTGAGTAACTCATGATTGCGGGAACGCACATCTTCAAGCCACCCACAGTAAAGCTCCGTGGGAGCGAAGGCCCCTTGAGTTTTGAGTTGGCTTCCCCACTGCACTTCATTGGAAATAATTCGATGGCCCAAAGTCAAAAATTCATGCTTTCGAGCATCCTTGCTGCGAAGCGGAGAGCGCAAGATGTAGGACGGGTCGCCTCGTGTTCGTGGGAGCTCGCCATAGAGCTGTGATCCTTCCTTGTTGTCCGGAGGCGGAAGGTCCTCAGTAAATGAATCACGCATAGACGGACATACTTGGAGCTTGATCCCGGACTCTACCTTAGTATGCGCATCACGTAGAACAACCAGATATGTCTTGCCCCTGTCGGTAATATCCTTGAAGATGACCATCTTCGATCTCTGAAGTGGTGAGGTAAAGGCAACCTCGAAACGGGTTTTGATCTCTGAAGTGGAGAGGTAACGGCAACCTCGAAACGGCTTCTGATCTTTGAAGTGGTGAGGTAAAGGCAACCTCAAAACGGCTTCGATCTCCGAAGTGGCGAGGTAAAGGCAACCTCGAAACGGCTTTTGATCTCTGAAGTTGCGAGGTAAAGGCAACCTCGAAACAGCTTCTGATCTCTGAAGTGGTGAGGTAAAAGCAACCTCGAAACGGCTTCTGATCTCTGAAGTAGCGAGGTAAAGGCAACCTCGAAATGGCTTCTGATGTCTGAAGTGGCTGACGGACCTATTCTAGGCTATCAAGATCCTAACCGGCAGTGTACCGGGTCAAACTGTAGTGCTAGTCTGGTGAGTCAGGTCATATTCCTCAGGGAAATGAAGGCATAATTCAAAGTGTGGTTAAACACCAAGAAGCTATTATTAACTCGATCTAAGTCGCAGTTTTTAACTTTTCCTCAGGTTAGATAGTTAGATCAGTTAGATTAGTTAGTAATGTTAGAGTTAGATGTTAGTAAAATAGAAAATAAAACAAATAAATACTAATATTATATATATTTTTGGATCTAGCCAAGAATTATGTTACTGAATCAATATCTCTTTTTATTTAATAAATGAGACAGGTCTTTTGCTTGATGCAAGGAGGTCAATTATATATGAACCGGTGTACTCCTAAGCTAGACAACTCCTCCTCACACGAGCGTATGAAATTGTCATATGTCTCATCAACTGTCCAATGTCATCCAAAGCATAGGTCACTCCCGTTGTCAGTCAGGCAATGTTTTGGATCTCGATTAAAACAGATAAATTAAGGTAATACGATCTTGAGCACAATTTTAATAAGATTTGTTTTTCTAGGACAAATCTGCCCCCGGGTAGGAAATCGGATTCCGTTGTCACGTTTTCACTCGGCCAATTTTACCCTCCGGTCTTTCTATTACGATCTCGTATTCTAATCGTGAGTTGTCAATTCATTAGATTACGTTCAAATAGAAAGAGATTCATTATAATCGGTTTTAATCATTATTACCAGAGTCGATCATTCATTTTACCAAAAGATTAACTAATTCAGATTCATATCTTGGCTAGATATATTTTTAGCTTAACATAGTTATAATATATATATAAATAAAAACAGAAATAATAAACATAATAACATTAGAAATAGATTACCGGATACAACTGTTGAATCGGGGTCATTTCCGCCAGATCAACAATCTTCGATAACCATTCCTCCATTATAACGGTACTATAACCACTTTATTTATATATATAGAAACATATATACATACATACATAGACATATATATGTATATACGGGCCCCGAAAAGAAAATAAAAAGATAAAAGAGATGAAGACGAGATTCAGATCTAGATCTATATATATATATATCACACCTATATATTCATACATAGAATACATATATATATATATGATCAACAAAATATATATATATTTATATATATATATATATATATATATATATATATATATATTTATAACAAAATAAAATAAAATAAAAAAAACAAAAAGAACAGAGACGAAGAAGGAAAGAAAGAGGAAGAAAAGGGGCAATTTTATTCATTCATTTGAGTACATATATATAGGCAAAATGGGGAGGCCGGACCGGTCCGGATAGGGGCAGGACCGGTCCGGAATCATGATTTGCAATCATTTCTCTGCATGTGATCCCATGTGCAGCGTATGTATATATAATTATATATAATTATATATTAAACTTCTAAAATTCATATCTTGAGTTGTAGACCTCCAAAAATCATGATTCAAACGTCATTAGAAAGCTCTCGGAAAACTCTATAACTTTCACGAAGGACTCTTCTTCAGAAAATGTCGTTTTGATGAGCCATTCGTATATCGAGTCTTTTTCGGGATTTTTACTAATACAAATCGATTAGCCACTTGATCACTACTTGAGTTGTAGAAGTCCGACTGACGTGATTCAAAATACATTGGAAAGATTATGTGAAGATCTACAACTTTCATGAAGAAACCGTCCCTAAAATGCCTCTAAGTCAATCAAATCTCCGTCGAAAACATGTCCCGATTTAAGTACTTAAGAAAAACGACCCTTTTGAACTCGTAAGCTTGTGGCATCTTCTTCTAACCTCAAAAGATATGTTTTTAGGACCAAAACGTGTCGTCACTTGGGATCTTGGTAAACGTATAATCCTGCAATGAACCACCAAAATACCAAACGTAAATCCGACACGACACTCCGGTTACTAAACCGGTACAAAACTAATAAAAACTTATAAAAATACGATAATTTACATAATAACTACCACTTATACATTTGGATAAAACTAAGGAATTAATGACTTAAATTGGTACAATAATGCTCAAAGTGGTATCAATATTGGGGTAAAATGTCGTAATAATGATCATAAATTTATCTCTCGTCACAACTCCCTACTTAGCTTTTGGTCGTCCTCGAGCAAAACAAGCGATAAAACAAAATGAATGAGAGATAAATTCATGAAGATATAAGATATAAGGGACAACCAGATGATACAACCATTTGAATTACAACCAGGCGTTAACCTTAATATAAATGTATAACAGAGTGTGTGTGTGACAAGCCTTTTCAATTTCCACTATCCTCTCTTGAATAATTCAAGCAAACGCACAAATATCCATTCAGAGACAATTTCTAATGACTTTCCTAGGTATAGGCGAGAATGTTCCACACAAAGTTCTCCCGTGTACTTATTAAGATAATCCCTAAAGCATATCATTCAGTTTATACTGGGGATAGTCAGAAGATAACTAAGTTTTCAACCATTCTTAAACAAATTTTTTTTTTGATGAGTTTAATTTCACATTTGTAGCATATGCCTTCATTCCCAGCAATAGGACATTTCGTGATAACCCCCTAGCTGGACTACTATCATCAGAGCGATGGGGTCAGAAACCTCATATAGTGATATAGGACGTTTCGTGATAACGCCCTACTGCACTCAAATCATTGGTAGCTACAACCGACATATAGATAGTTCATCTTTATTTTAATTCCACTTAACTTATATCCTTTCTATCACATTCAAACCTTCAGATATTCACAGTACACGTTCAAAAGTTAGGTACTAAGTGCTGCTATTTCTAGGATAAACCACTAGGACACTGAATGGATACAGTTTAAATTTTTCGCTTCAATATCAAAGGCTTACGTGAAGGAATTCATGTTACACAAATATATTTGGAATTACAATGCACTTACGGTTCACGTTGGTTATACACATCCAAATTGATCATTACATTTTCAAATCCATGAAATATATGCCTTGTACAATTTATTTTAATCAACTAAATAATGCTCGAAAAAAAATCAAAAACTAAGGGATTTATTGATAGAAAATAAACATTAATTCCATTGCTAGACCAACGACTCCACTCCCCACTTACGAACTTACATTGTCCCCAATGTAAAGTGAGTGTAAATAAGTTGTTGGGAAAGCAATGGTGCACTAAAACAAGTCAAAACAAATACTGGGATGATGAAATGGGTGGGTGGGTGGTTCAAAGTTATGACCGTTGTGTGTGCAAATAAAATAAAAGTGTGTGGAGTGTGACAGTGTAATGCAAAAGGGTAGATAAACACACCACATATACTTTTATTGATTTAAAACACGCAATATTCCACAGTAGTTGAATTAATACATGTCACACATTATTTTTGAAATTTATAACAGACTAGATCATGATATGAAATATGCGACAAAGTATTAACTCTGAGTCTTTTATACCCAGATCCTCAAGGGTTATTTCAAATCGTTCTAACAACCTAAGTCCAAGAAATGATGCATTTGAATTTTCTCTTTTTTCCCTTGGGATTTTCGGATAACCACCTAATCATTCCCGTTATAATGACATTCAAACATTCATCCTAAGACTTGGTGAAACAAAATGAAAATCAATCCGAAGTATTCGCAAAGTATCATCCAAAGTATGAGTAATTATTATATTTAACATTTTACGGGCTGCCTCCGATAGCGCTTTTTTTGTTAACGCGTTTGCTCGACAAACTTAAACAACCAAAATATATAATATACTAAACAAAACAGGATACTTCTAACAATTACTCATCAAAGCACGTAACAGTTAAGCACACGATCCAATCGAAAAATAAATGCTTAAGGAGTAAAGAGGAAGGATAGTACCCATGTTTTTACTATATTTATAGTCTATAGCTAGACTTTTCCTTGCTTCGGTTTTTAATGCACTGGTGGTGGGTCATCCTCACGCACCGCATTCTTCTTTAATACCGGTCTCCAACATAGAGCAGACAATTTTCACCAATCCAAATGATTCTTGACTTTTTCCTTTGATTTTCGAGCTTTCGGTTTGCGAGCTTTCACATTATTGCTGGAGTCATCTTCTTCAACTACCTGCATGTTAGTACGATCCAAAACAAGGGAACACAAAGTGTTCACACAAGAACAAGATTCTAGTGTAATGCATGGATATTTCAATGGAATGTAAATGTTGAAGACAACGCTCTCATTATTCACTCCCAAACTAAGCTCTCGAAAATCAATAAAAGGGATATTAATAGTTAAGTGCCTAAAAGTGTCAAGAACACATGCATACTTCTTATCCAACTTCATCTTTTTAATTTGCTCTCTCGGGGAATAGGGGAGTAATTCAAGATCAGTAGGTTTTGAATGTATACTTCCCTTACCCTTGTCATTAGATGAATATGGTAAAGATTCCTCGAATGATTGTGCCTTTTGAGGACACTGTGTGTCATCATTCTGTACATTTTTCTTCAAAATATGCACTGGATGTGGTGTTGCTCTGTCAGGTTGAACTGAGGTGAATTTGGGGTGAGCCGGATAAGGTTTGTTTTGAATTGGCCCTTTCAAACTTGATTCCTTTCCAACCTAGTTCCAATTCTTATTATTTCTATTCTGATTATTATTTTGATTATTATTATTATTATTATTCCCTTGGGTATGATCAAGCCCTCATTCCGGTGTTTCATCACTGACTTCGTCAATTTCCATATTTCGATTTGAAGATGATTCTCCATCGATTTCCTGATCGATATGACCTCGTTTTGGGGTCTTACCATTTCTGGTCATCAACTAACGAAAAATAGAAAATAACTCGAACTTTGGTAGTAGTAAAAAAAAATTTGGTAAATTCTGTTTATTAGGTTGAGGTAAATTCTGATTAAGGTTTTGGCCATGCCCTTGAGCATGAGCAATCCCTTGTTCAGGTGTTTCACCAACGGTTTCGGCCATTTTCGTAACTCGATTTGACAATTCTTGTGGAATAGAAAATATCGAATAAAAAATAACATTTAAATCGAAAAAAAACCACAATTTTTTTTTCGATATAATTATCGAATCCACTCGGTATTTACCGAGTGTAAATTTTTTTTTTTTTTTTTTCTTCTCTCTCTCTCTCTCTCTCGTAATTACCAAGCCACTCGGTATTTACCAAGTATTTTTATAAAAAAATTGGTATCTTACCAATAAGTAGGTACCAATGAAAATAAAAATAAAAATGAGATTGAGACAAGTGTTGACTTATCCTCGGCTGTTATAACCACGTTCACTTTCTACTATCAAAAATAGAAAATAACTCGAATTTGGTAGAAGAAGAAAATTGGTAACTAAAAGAAGGTAGATACCAACGGAAAATAAAAAAGAAATGTGATAAGAAGAGTGTTGACTTATCCTCGAGAATTTTGAGCTAATACAAGTAGTAACCATAGACACAATGAATTAGCATCGTTTCCCCGGCAACGGCGCCAAAAAGCTGACGGACCTATTCTAGGCTATCAAGATCCTAACCGGCAGTGTACCGGGTCAAACTGTAGTGCTAGTCTGGTGAGTCAGGTCGTATTCCTCAGGGAAATGAAGGCATAATTCAAAGTGTGGTTAAACACCAAGAAGCTATTATTAACTCGATCTAAGTCGCAGTTTTTAACTTTTCCTCGGGTTAGATAGTTAGATCAGTTAGATTAGTTAGTAATGTTAGAGTTAGATGTTAGTAAAACAGAAAATAAAACAAATAAATACTAATATTATATATATTTTGTTGGATCTAGCCAAGAATTATGTTACTGAATCAATATCTCTTTTTAGTTAATAAATGAGACAGGTCTTTTCCTTGATGCAAGGAGGTCAATTATATATGAACCGGTGTACTCTAAGCTAGACAACTCCTCCTCACACGAAATATGAAATTGTCATATGTCTCATCAATCATCCCAATGTCATCCAAAGCATAGGTCACTCCCGTTGTCGGTCAGGCAATGTTTTGGATCTCGATTAAAACAGATAAATTAACGTAATACGATCTTGAGCACAATTTTAATAAGATTTGTTTTTCTAAGACAAATCTGCCCCCGGGTAGGAAATCGGATTCCGTTATCACGTTTTCACTCGGCCAATTTTACCCTCCGGTCTTTCTATTACGATCTCGTATTCTAATCGTGAGTTGTCAATTCATTAGATTACGTTCAAATAGAAAGAGATTCATTATAATCGGTTTTAATCATTATTACCAGAGTCGATCATTCATTTTACCAAAAGATTAACTAATTCAGATTCATATCTTGGCTAGATATATTTTTTAGCTTAACATAGTTATAATATATATATAAATAAAAACAGAAATAATAAACATAATAACATTAGAAATAGATTACCGGATACAACTGTTGAATCGGGGTCATTTCCGCCAGATCAACAATCTTCGATAACCATTCCTCCATTATAACGGTACTATAACCACTTTATTTATATATATAAAAACATATATACATACATACATAGACATATATATGTATATATACTACTAAAAAGAAAATAAAAAGATAAAAGATATGAAGATTTAGATTCAGATCTAGATCTATATATATATATATCACCTATATATTCATACATAGAATACATATATATATATATGATCAACAAAATATATATATATATATATATATATATATATATATATATATATATATATATATATATATATATATATATATAACAAAATAAAATAAAATTAAAAAAAACAAAAAGAACAGAGACGAAGAAAGAAAGAAAGAGGAAGAAAATGGGCAATTTTATTCATTCATTTGAGTACATATATATAGGCAAAATGGGGAGGCCGGACCGGTCCGGATAGGGGCAGGACCGGTCCGGAATCATGATTTGCAATCATTTCTCTGCATGTGATCCATGTGCAGCGTATGTATATATAATTATATATAATTATATATTAAACTTCTAAAATTCATATCTTGAGTTGTAGACCTCCAAAAATCATGATTCAAACGTCATTAGAAAGCTCTCGGAAACCTCTACAACTTTCATGAAGGACTCTTCTTCAGAAAATGTCGTTTTATTGAGCCATTCGTATATCGAGTCTTTTTCGGCATTTTTACTAATACGAATCGATTAGCCACTTGATCACTACTTGAGTTGTAGAAGTCCGACTGACGTGATTCAAAATACATTGGAAAGATTATGTGAAGATCTACAACTTTCATGAAGAAACCGTCCCCTGAAAATGCCTCTAAGCTGGGTCAAATCTCCGTCGAAAACATGTAACGATTTAAGACTTTAAGAAAACGCACTTTTTTTTAACTCGTAGTTCGCAGATCTTCTTCTAACCTCAAAAGATATGTTTTAGGACCAAAACGTGTCGTCACTTGGGATCTTGGTAAACGATAATCCTGCAATGAACCACCAAAATACCAAACGTAAATGACATTTCGACACTCCGGTTACTAAACCGGTACAAAACTAATAAAAACTTATAAAAATACGATAATTTACATAATAACTACCACTTATACATTTGGATAAAACTAAGGAATTAATGACTTAAATTGGTACAATAATGCTCAAAGTGGTATGAATATTGGGGTAAAATGTCGTAATAATGATCATAAATTTGTCTCTCATCAGTGGCGAGGAAAAGAAAACCTTGAAACGGCCTCCGATCTCTAAAGTTGTGAGGTAGGCAACCTCAAAACAGCAATCACCAATATGGCCTCCGGTTACCCTGCGAAGCAAGGAAAAATAATTAAACCCAAAACAAGACAATTTTTTTTTTGACTTTCAGTCAACTGCCAACGAGAAAGACGAAAGTCAAGAAAAAATGACAATCGACTTCCAATCAACAATCGACATGGCCATTTAGCCAACTAAAGAGGAGGAATGCCTGAGACACTCAGTTTCCTTGACTCCTTTGGGTTGAAGAAGAATTAGTGTGCTTGAAAGAGAGGTGAAAGTTTCTTTATATAGGAGAAGATGGAAAGAATCAAGTCTCTTCAAAGCAATATGAGACAAAATTTGCTCAATGGTGAGTGGTTAGTTAAAAAGGAAAAAAAAAATAAATTTAGCCGACTTAAAAAAAAAAAAGTAAGTAAATTATAAGTTTTAGTTTCTCCTTCTTTGTGCACGAGAATATATCAATAATAATAAATAAATAAAAATGGAAAGAAGTCTGCCGATTAAAAAAAAAAAAGAGAGAAAAACAAAATTGTGTCGAGACTCGTCGTTACGGTAAAATTTTTAACTTCAACAACAAATCTCGATGGGGCATTTGTAGATACAAAATTTTATGTGACACATCAATTATGTCACATAATACATTTTTTCTAAGTTAAATTTATTTTATATTATCTTTTATAACTAAATGGCTATACAAAAAATTATACGTGGCATCTTATATTTTTCGCGTACTACACATGTCATTTAAATCTAAGTATTTTTATATTATTTCCTATATTAAATATTGGGGGATAATGTAAAAGTCGATAAATCCTAAAAATCAATTAGTTTGGAGATTTTATTGATTTATAAATGCAAAGATTGACTACAAATTGCTACAGCCAATCAGGAGAGTCTGGACGCATTAACAGATATTGTAAGAATCAATCAGAGTGTGGGCACATTAAATGAGTGTGGACGCATTAAATGCAAATTAATGCAAATGCATCACCTAGCACTATAATAGGAGAGTCTTGGTCATTTGCAAAACACATTGAAGAGTTTGTGGTAATCCTAGGGCAAGAAGCTTCAAGCATTCATCAACAACATCGAAGCATCGAAGATCTTCCAAGAAATCCTTCAGGTTCTTCATGAAAGTCAAGAAACACTTGAAGATCTTCAAGAAATCCTCGAAGTTCTTCAAGGAAGAAAGAAGACCGAAAAGCGTCTCCAACGCTCGAATATCCGCATAAAGTCAAAGTTTCTTCCGCAAGGAGATCGAAGGTTACACGAAATCCCTTAAAGTCTTCATCAACTTTGGAGTCTTCCGCGATATCCGGCGTCTTCAATTCCACATTTCTTCTGCCATATCAGGTAGATTATAAACTCATAACCCTTCCGCTACATCCGGAAGGCCACAAATCCCCAAACTCTTCCGCCATATCCGGAAGATCACAAACTTCAAAGCCCTTCCGCCATATCCGGAAGATCACAAATTCAAAGGTTTTCCGCAATATCTGGGAGATCAAAAACCAACACAAATTCAAAGTCCTTCCGCGATATCCGGAAGACAATTAATTGCCAAAAGGGAGAATCAAAGGATTCAATAGATTGTAACCGCTTTTTATTTTATAAATTAATAAAATTCGATTTGTTACAATTTTTGTGTTTTCTTTGTTATTTTCAGGGATTAAACACAAAATTTGCGTTACAACCTCTTTTTGATCTATCCTTTTTGATGATATTGATTCTAAGACCTCTCCTTTGTATGAGAGAACCCTGCCAGACTCGAAGAAATGATGAAGATGACGATCTTCAACTCCGCCGTGCGTAGGCTTTCTGGGCGATTTCCACGTCGTAAAGACTGAAAAGCTTGTTGCTTCCCGGTAATGGAGCAAACTAATAATGTTGGAATTATCACGATGGTCTAGCGGTTGTTTGTATAGTGGATATATGGCTTATAAGATGTATTTGAGTGATGAAGGCCGGTGGTGCACGGCGGTGATACAGTGGCGTGTATGAGAGTTAGAGAGAGTAGATATCTTGAGAGAGTTTAGTTCTCATTATCAATTTGTGCCTGTCTTTTCTATTACACAAGGTCTCATTTATAGGAATGAGGGGGAATATGGTATAAGCTAGACAAGTAGATAAAATATCTTCGCGGCGCGGTTATGTGGTCGTTAAGACCACCATCCACACAGGTCATCTGCCCTTCATCCTGTCTCATCCTCTTCCTTCGATATTCCCTCTAAGGGCTTGTGCGGTCTTTTATGGACCCACTTCGGGTCGCAGATCGGCCCCCTGAGCTGCTAGTGACCTTAAAGGTTTGAGGGCTCTTGGCGGGGACATGAAGTTGGCGACCTCAGTTTGAACATCGTCGCGTACGCTAAACCCGTGGACTCTGCAATACAACCTGGTGGCTAGATAGGCTTTATCCGGTGACTCATAGGTGGCGGCACTATTTAGACATATCACCCTCCAACCCAATTCCCACCCGATAAGATTTGGGAAACCATTTTGCTCCCCGATCCCAAACCCGATAGGCGTCGGGACTTGAAAATCAGGACACCCGAATATTCGGGATCGGGTCGGGAATAAATATCCCCGCAAAAGTTTTCTTTTCTTTTTCATCATTTTTTTTGTAATTTCTCCTCTTCAAAATCTAATTCATCATCACCACCAAACAAAAATATCCATAGATTAACAATTTCATAAGGATAAATACACATGTTCATAATGCCATACAATCGATCCAATAATGGTGACGGTAAGACTTTATTATCATATATAGAGTCATCGACACACCAACATATTATTCATAAATAAAAAATTTGACTAAAACCAAAGTAATGTTTTTATTATAAATGCGCAACCTCCAACTTAAAAAAAATATGCACAGTATCACTTGATTGATTCACTGCCGAAAATTATGAAAATTTATAGACAAGAATCAAGCAAATTTTTTTTTACATTTTTGCAGTTTGTGCGTATCAATACATAATAAACAATAAATAATTTTTTTGGAAAAATAATAAATAAATATATTAAAAAGCAATTAATTTGGTCGGTCGGGATGGGGACCATCGGGATTCAAACATTATACCCGGATATATTCCCATCCTTGTTCGGGAAGGGAGAAAACCCGACAATCGGGTCGGCAAAAATACGGGTCGGGGAAAATCGGGTTGGGAGAGGGATGTGAACCGGGTCGGGTCAGGTTTTAAGAGATATTTGTCTAGCCCTAGTTTAGACAATACATATTACTCCCTCATTTTTATTATATGTAGCAGAGAGAAGATTCATACAGATTAGAAAAGCAAGTAATATGTCTAAAACATAGTATTGAAAATGTAATTTTTTATTTGAGATGTAAATATTTTATTGATAAAAGAGTTTTTAGGATTAGAAATGCATTAATTTATTTGAGATGTAAATTTTTTATTAATAAAAATTAAAAAAATAAATAAATAATATATTAAAAATTTAAAAGAATAGATAAATAAAAACAAAACAAGTTGTGAAATTTGACCCATAAAAAAAAGGGGGAAGGGGCTAGAAGGACAAAAAAAATGATAAATGGGTCCAGAAGGTCAAATTTCAAAATCAGAGATTAGTAAGGACAAATTGTTAATATAGTGACAAAAATGCCCATTTATAATTTTAATAAGAATAATCGAGGAAGTAGTAATAACCCATAAATGTCGTAATATCCAATGAAAAATAAGAATAACCTAAAAACAAGTGGTAACGACCATAAAATTTCAGAACATCCAATGGAAAAGTAATAAATGTAAATAAACAAATAAGAATGTACTTAAAAAGTAAGTAGTAATAACCCGTAAAATATAGTAACGATCAATAAACAAGTAGTAACAGCCTAAAAACAAGAATTAACAGTCTTGTAAAATGTCATAACATCCAATTAAAAGGTCGTAACATCCCATAAACAAGTCGTAACAGTAAAAAAAAAGTAGTAACATCCCATAAACAAGTCGTAACATCCCCAAAAATGTAATATCGTCAATAAACAAGAGAATGTAACCGTAAAATAGATAAAATTACATCAAAAATATAGTAACTTCAAAATTAATAAGAATAACCCTAAACCCTAAAGTTTCTCCAAAAAAGGCTTGAAGAAACTATACACCATCACGACCGCCACCATCACGTCCGCCACCGGCGACTTTGTCTCCTCCAATCGGCTCAGTACACTTGCACCTCCGGTGGTTCTCTCAGAAACAATTCCTCGACTGTACTGCATTCCGCGAAACTCAATCTTCTCCGCAAAGAACCTCTTCTTCTCCGATTGCCCCAAATCAAACCCCTCATCTTTTTTTTCCGGCAAATTCTCCTCTCCATCGTCTTTTTCTTTTACAAATCTTCCTCGCTACTTGTTTCTCTCCGCCCCATTCGTCACCATCAATTCATGGGTTGTAGCACCGATCAAATTTGGAACTCAAGTCCCTGAGATCTTCCGACCAATTTGGAACTCATGTCCAGACCAATCGTTAATTGGTTGTCAATCATATTTATGAAGCCGAATCCAGTGGCAGATGTATTAAGAGGCAGTGGTGGCCGGACAACGGTAATTGAAGTTAGGGATTTGCCGCTGGCTATGACGTGAAAGTATAATCTGAAATGGCTGAGCTTTTCATTTTGAGAATTAAAGATTGATTTGGGATTCAAGGGTTCAACAAATTTGCGGTCTGAATTTTCGGAGGCTTTGATTGTGAAAATGAAAAGGGAGAAGAAGAAGACTATGAATACATTGAAAGCTGTTGAACGATAGGAATGATTTAAAGGGTATTTTTGGAAGTTTGTATAGGTTTTGTCCTAATTAATTTGCAATGTCCTTGTATACTGATTTATTTATTATTTTGTCCTTCCTGACAAAAATCTATAAAAAAAATCGGAGTGAGTACTAATATTGGAAGGTTTCCAACCATATAACTAGAATTGGGACTCGGCTTGACACATAGGTCTTGACAAGTCGACAGCCAGTAATCCTTTATCCTTATCTTTGAATTTAGAGTCACTTTTAATTTTCAATTATTATGATTTTCGTTTTGGTTTTTTTTATCGACCAGACTTAAAAGTCCAAGTCGTGCCCATAACGACATT
This sequence comes from Gentiana macrophylla, assembly GCA_026214975.1. Classification (NCBI taxonomy): domain Eukaryota; kingdom Viridiplantae; phylum Streptophyta; class Magnoliopsida; order Gentianales; family Gentianaceae; genus Gentiana; species Gentiana macrophylla. Next base: position 148,650 of record JAOBSW010001127.1, on the reverse strand, counting down.
GTCTTGACTTTACCTTCTTTATTTGGGTCGTTCTATCACGAGATTTTCTTAGAGAGAATCGCGTGGCGAGGTTACGGGCCACACGCGATTTTACGAGGTGGAATACACAAATCTTCATGCCAAAGGCCCACCTCAAGAAATCATGTGGTCCAGACACACACGTAGATAGCTTCCCTCTGGTGAAATTCACTATAATAAATTTTCTCTTTACTTACTTACCGGCATAAAAGCAGCCGTAGTACTTGTATGTAATTGACTGCATGGACTCTATCAAAATTGTTGATGTGGCATAATTTATCGGAAGAGAAATATAGAATAGTTGTATAAGTGATATATGATTGATAAAATATAGTAATGGTATAAAATAATTTAGTTCTATCCAACAAGGAAAGTGATATATTTACTTTTTTATGTCTACACTATTTTTACACAATAATCATCTGATCACATTTTTTTAATTGTAAATTTTTAAAAAATAACTTGAACAATCACAACTACAATATTATCTAGGATGTACACATGTTGTTGACTTGAGGGATTAAACCTATCATTTCTTATCCAATAAAATATTAATAAATATTTTTTTTTGTTGGACACTTGAGATGAAATAATTAATGTGTTGTATTTTAAGAATGAATAGACAAATATACCCTTAACTAATATAAATTTCTTTTATGACAATTCATTCATTTTAGTTATGATGTGACAAATTTTTACCTTACTTGTATATTTTCTTGATGTGACAAAAAGTAGGGAATATGAGATGCTAATTGTGGCTTTTGTAATAAATACACTTGATAAAAAGTGGCCCTAGAATTACACCATTATTTTGATTTTTAGTCTAAGAAAAGTCTCCAATTTTTATTTGTCAGATTGAGGCAGCCCACAATGCCATTGTTGAGTACTATCTCCGTTCCAAAATATAAGTCATTTTGAATATTTTCACACAGATTAAAAAAAGTATTGAATGCCATAAATTTGAATGTTAAATGTCTAAAATGTCCATTTACTATTGTAACACCCCGAGTTTTCATTAAGGGTAAAATGGTAGTTGGTTATTTTGTTATAACCTAATCACTATTTATCCTAATTATTTAAGTAAAAAGGGTTAATTATTAATTAGGATTTATTAAAAGGTATTTAAGGAAAATATCCCCCAATAAACCCCATTATTTCTTTCACGTTAAATTTTCTGGGAATTGAAAAAAAGGGGACGACGACTTTGAGCAGGGAGAAGGAAGAACAGAAACTTCAACCGTGCGGATAATTGAATTATCTGTTGTGCAAGCAACAGTAGAAGAAAGTGATCACCACGAGAAGACGATCGTTTTCTATACTAACTGTTTGCAAAACAGTATGTTTTCGTTTTAGCCCTAAAATATTAATCTTGATCGTTATTGATAAAAGTTAGAGCTTTAAATATGTTAAGGGTTGTTTTAATTGTAGTATATCGTTTTTGGATCGTAGATTTTTCGTAGAGGTTGTGAAATCGAAGGATTCAAGCCTTTTGCTTTCAATTTGCCTTTGGAAGTCGTTTTAATCGCAATTGAGGTAAGGGAGTGTTCTTATCGAAAAATTTAATTTGAATTATACTTTTAATTAGTTTAATGTGTACCGCACTTAATATTGAATATATGCGCGTCGGAACGGAACCGCAGCCATCATATTCCCATAGAACCAATTCGGCTAGCAGGCTTAGTAAATGTGGAGAAATTTCATTAGTTGTATTCTATTATTTTATTATTAATACTATAATAATAATAATAATAATAATAATAATAATAATAATAATAATTATTATTATTATTATTATTATTATTTATTTTCTTCTTTTTTGTTTGACACAGTTTTAATTTATATGTTTTTTCTGGTTAGTAATGGGTCGAGACTTATACCCACTTGTTGTACCAATTTTCGAATATGAAATAAAAAGAGTATAAAAAAAACAAAGAAATTATATATGCATGCTATTTCCAGGAAAGAAGAGGATATATGTTATGCGTACAGAATGGTACTAATTTGTCTAAATGATATATTTTAGTTAACTGATATAAAGTAAGAATAATTGCGTAAAGTACATGTTGACGGTTATAGTAAAAGTGTGGTATATTACGGTAAAAGCATATTATATAAATTTTGTATTATAATATATATTACACGATACGATGTGGCTTGTATGTTCATGTGGAACATTATATGTTAAATTGCAAAGTCTAATTTCGACTTCGTTGGTCTTTAAAGATCAATCGCCATAAATCAAACCCTCTCATGGGGAGAAGGTGGTAGCCCAGAAGGCGGTTGTTTAGGCCTTGCGGGGTCATTGGTTTAGTAGTCATTGATGTCTTTTACAACGTGATAGGTAGTTAATCTAGATTGTCTAAGACTAGATGTCCTTAGGAAGCCCTTTTTAAGTGGAATGAACTTAGGTGGTTAGATTAACAACGTAATAAACATATGTGATGAGTCTAAAAGCTAAAACGTTGTAATTCTTGGTGAGGCACATTTATGATTCGCAGCGTGGAATCATTTCTCATACGTAACGGACAATATTCGGGTTTTGGGAAATGTTCCACACGGAGCCATCTGTGCCATGTGTGGTGCTGAATATGTCCCGGTACATACCCATCATTCGGGCATTGTGTCCTTGAATTACAATGTAACATAGATAATTGCTCGTGATGGTGCTATCAAACCTAGCAGAGGGGAGTGTATTTTAATGCAACCTATGTGGTAGAGATTGTAGAATTTACTTGTTAAGTATGATATGTTTTATATTGTGTGTAACCGTTTCTTCTACCCCTTGCTGAGTACGTAATTACTTACCCACTTTCCTTATTGTACCCCACCCGAGAAGATTGGTAGGTAGATGAGTTTGGCTATGACGATAATCAAGGTGCAGACGTTTGAGTTTGGAGTTCGAGATGAAGTTTAATTTACTTTTCATTGTTTCAATAACACCTTGGAAATTGTAAAGGTTTAACGTTTGAGATGCCACTAGACTTTTAGCTTCCCGTATTATTTAAAATTTTTTATATTTGGGATTGTAATAGTTTAAACAACATTTAATTCTGTTGTTTCTTTTGAGGATGTTCTTAGACTTGATTTGGAACTTTGATCGATCTGTTTCGTTTGTCGTTTGACATTCCCGAGTTGATCTTTTAAGTCTTCCGCTTTGCATTTGATATTAACGTATGATGACATAGGCTTACGTATATATACTTCTTTGATTTATTAAAGAAAACAATATATGCGTGCGGACGTTCTTTCCGGATAAGGACTCGTTGTCCGGAATGGGGCGTCACAACTATCATTAATACAGTAGTTGTTAAATAATGAAAAGTTATTAGATTGATAATAAATTATGGGTAAGATGGAGAAAAGAGTAATAAATATTTCATAGATAATGGAGATGACTTATATTATAAGACAAATCAAAAGATGTAGAATGATTTATATTTTGGGACGTATGTAGTAGTAAAGATATTTGGTACTTTAAAAAGACAGCTTGATTTTAAGCTGAAGCGTGATGGTCGAACCTCATAAAATGAGACTTCTATAAATTCTTTGCATAATAGCAAACTAATCACCCTGAAACATTAGGTTACCTGATTAATATCTTTACTCATCCCGTGAGACATGGGGATGAGGATCCTAATGGTTATGGTTTAACGACTTTAATTATAACAATTTGTGCTCCGATGAATTATTGCACCAACAAAAGCAAATCAAATATTAAGGGTATTTAAGGCTCCGTTTGTTTTGAGTTGAGTTTTTTTTTTGGGGTTTTTTTATAGAGGGAAGGAGGGAAAAGTCAAAATTATGACCCAAAATAAATAAACAGGACACACCCTTTTTTTAGTTGCAAAAAGGACAAAAAAAATTCAAACGGACAAAAATACTCTTATTTGAAAAATTGGAGCGCGCGTCCCTACCCCATGTTCTTATTTGGTTCATTTAAGTCTAATTTTTTTTTCAAACAATCGTAATTTTTGATTTAGAACTACGATCATCAAAAGCTTTTCGCAAAAATTAGTATTTTTTTCCTCTTCATTTTGAGATCTCATACGATACCCTTCCGACGTAAATTTTGAAAGCCGAAAAAATATTTGCATTAATCGGAACGTTTTTTCTTATAAACGAGCGTAACTTTTGATTTAGAATACCGATCATCAATTCTTTCACCAAAGTTCATAATATTTTTTTCTCTTCATTTTGATATCTCATATGATACCCTTTCGACGTTGTTTTTGAAAGCTGAATTTAATCGCAGCATTTACACTAACACGGTACCACAGTACCACAGTATCAGTATCACAGTATCAGTATCACAATACTAGTATCACATTAACATGTTTTATTAACATACACAATGACACCATTATCATTATCATTACCATTAATAGTATATGATTAGCCAAAAATCATGAACTCGGCAAATTTTACAACAACAACAAAAACCTATATTCCTATATCAATTAAAACAGAAACAATCCGTAAACTAAAAATCATTTGGACAATAAAGTAATCACATTAACACCAAAAAAACTTGTGTATTCACAGATGTCGATCACAAAGATGTCGATATCGGTATCAATATCGTGATCACAAAGATCAATATCACACTTAAGACATTGCTCCATTTAGGTAAATCATCCGAAGACCAACTCAAGAACAACCTCAAAATAGCTCACATCTCCAAAAATCTCCTCCAAAATTGGATCTTGTGCAGGTTGAGGTTCCACAGCATGTTCCTCCTCAAAAATTGGAACATGTGCCTGTTGAGGTTCAGCAGCAACTAGTTCTTCCTCAGGCACTTGAAACTCCTCATCACTGAAGTCATAGTCCAGCAGTTGTTCATCCTCATTAACAGCAGTCTGCTGACTATCTTTTCCTTCAGTAGCCTTTACCTCAGTAGGCTCTACTTCAGTAGGTTGCACAACTGTAACATGTTCTACAACAACCTGTTCTCCCACAATCTCATCAGCTTGAACATGGATTTCCTCCAAACCCATAATAGGTTCCAACTTTTGTCCAGGTGTTGTCTGATCCTCAACAACTGCACTCTCCAGCTTCCGACCTTTGTTCGATTCTTGTCGCTTGATCCTCAAAGAAATCCGAACCTCCTCAAAAAGTAAGGGTGATCCTTCAAAACCCATCACCATGTCTAATCTCTTTCCAATCACTGTTTGTTCCTCAGTGAGTAGGACCCTCTCTTCCAAAAAATAAAAGGAAAAGTAGCCATGTTTTCCTCTAGAAATCCTCTAGCATCAGCAATCTTCTGTAGAGTGTCAGCAGATTTAGATAGAGTGCCCTGAGTATCAATCCACTCCTGATACTGAGCTGAATCTTAAGAACTGATATCAGGCTCACTGTGTTCAATGACAGTCTCTTCATCCAAATTTCCAGACTGCTGATCATTAGGATTCACATCAGACTCCACAACCAAGAATGTATCAGATGTACCAACCAGCTTGTTGTCACCAAAATTTATACCATCATTGATTAAGGCCTCCAAACCATCTATAGTAAGATCTTCCAGATCTTCATCCATTTGATCAGTTGTCTTTGGCCTCGTGGCAGACTTAGGCAAACACCAAAGAGACTATTCTACTCTTGGTTCAGTTGACAATGCAGTTCCACTGGCTTCTCCTTGATGTGCAGGATGATCATCATCTGAATCAGATGAAGATGAATCATCACTATCTGGTGCATCCCTAGGATCCTTAAACATGATACCTCATTCTCCCTTTTCTCTCTCAATGATTTCCATCAACCTCATTTCCAGCAGAGAAGTATTAACTAGGTCAAGAAGGTTTTCACTTCTAACCTTTCAAAAGCCCATTCTTCAAAATCTGTTATTTGCTCAGCAGCTGATTTTTGTTTCTTATAATAACCAAACTTCCATTGAAAGTAATCAGCAACCAGCTTAAGTTTGGGATCAACATATCCTTCTTTTCTTTTCTTTTCCTTCCTCTCAAAAGGCATTGAAGGCTTTCTAGGTGCTGTTTGTTCAGCTTGTTGTCCTCCAAAGGTCTCAACAAGCTGATTCAAAGTTTCCTTAGCATATGCCATCAGGTCAGTAGGTTCCTCAGATTGTACATTTGTACCTACCACCTCCAATTGTTCCACACTTGGTTCCCCCTGACTTGTATGTGTAACAGCAGGGTCAGCAACCATGTGTTCTTCCCCCTGAGTTGTAGCATCCACAGCAGGGTCTGGAACAGGTTCAACAACTTCTACGGTAGGCTTAGGTACAATAGTCTGATGTGGTTCTTTAATGTGTTGCTCAACAACAACACCAGCATCAGCAATAGGCTCAACAGCCTCTTCTTCCAATTTCCTTTGGTCCTCCAGGACCCTCGACTCCTTTCCTTTACCATGTTTCATCTTTTTAGCAATCTCCTTCATTCTCTTTGAAGGTTGTTCAGCTTCAATCTCAGCAGCTTTCCTCTTTCTAATATCTTCCTTCTGTTGCTCTTTTAAAATTCCAGCAACAAATTTCTTCTTTGGAATTTCAGCAGGGTCAGTGACTTCCACTTCAACTGGACCCTCAGTAGACTCAGCAGTCTCTACTGATTGCTTCCTTGATTTCTTAGTCTTAAGCATCTCAGTGATCTTTCTAGTATCAGCAACCTTTCTTTTCTCCTTAACTCTTTTTGATGTATCAGGTTGCACATCATGTCTAACCTTTGTTCTATTTTCTTGTCCATCATCATTGTCATCACCATCATTATCACTCTCAGTTGCCTCATCATCTTCATCTTCATCACCATCTAACCCAGGAATAGGAGTAACAACTTCCGGCTTGTATCTGGATTTATTGATTTTCTCAGATGCAACATCAAGTATCTGAAAATGATTCAGTAAGGTCTGAATCAGTAGACCTAGAGGCTTGGCTTTGGACTTCCTTATACCATATCTATCTTCAGTAAACACCTTCTTCATATAATGTATAAAGAATCCAGCCCAATCAAACTTCACACTTCTACAGATGATGATTAGTAGGTCTATCTTAGGTCCAAAAAGTGTATCTAGACTCCCACTGAATCCCAGAATGTTCTTGGCAATTAACTTGCTAAGTAGATTATATTCAAATCCAATGTGCCTCACATTAATGCCTAGAGATGATGGTATGGATTCATTTGTCTTTATTGCATCAACAAACTTCATTCTTGGCAGGTTCATCATTTTTGGATTGGTAGGAGCACAATTTCCAGGTCCAAAATGAAATACTTCTCTCAGTAGATCTGAAGTGATTTCAATCCCTCTGCCATTAACCGTTGTAGTGTAGGCTTCTCTAACTTCATGTATGACCATGTTCTTCCAGAATTCCAAAATATTGAAGTATGAAATTCTTTCCAATCTTCTATTAATAACATTTTCCAAACCAGCAACTCATCTGATTCTTCTTCCAATATTGATAGCTAACTCAGTGATGTGACAGTCAGTAACGTACCCTCTCACACTTTGACTTGTTCCAATATGAACATCACCTTTATCCGCCATTAGAAATGAAAAGGATGAAGAGAGAGCTTTCAAATCTGTGTTCACACAGTGTAATTTTAGAGAAAATCAATCTGAAAATTGTAAGTATCTTCTCTGTGTATATGTCTGTATATATAGAGAGAGGTGGTTGAAACTGTCAGATAAAGTACTATACACGTACTGTAGCATTAACCACGATTAAGGTTGGAATTAATGAGATCTTGCCACGTGTCTCATAAATGATCTATAAGGAGTTGTAACCGTCCGATCGTGTAACTGCGGTTATAAAGATGAGATAAATATCCCGGTCATTTGCTTTTTGACTTTTGTTAAAGTTTGAATGTGTAACGTATGCTTCAATAGCATTTGCCATCAGTAGACTTGGCTCAGCAGCCTGCTGACAAAGATGCCTCAGCAGCCTGCTGATAAAGTTACTCTACTGATCTTCAAATACACTTGTTTTGTCCAACTGATAATACAAGATGAAGTTTAATACCAATGACTGATCTGTCAAGTGAGCTCACCCAACAGGACAAAGACCAATCCCCTTGGAAACTTCATTTGCTCAATTGTCCAAACATAAATAAGTACATGAAATTGTTGCGTTTGAATTCAAAGCCTCGAGATTACTTGAAAAAAAAATGCTTTTTAGGTTTGTCTTCCTAAACATGGAATGGATGGTGGAGCGTAGGTGGCAAGCAGTCATTCTCACTTCTTTCAAACCTCAGACGCCACAAGAAGTCCAAATCCAGATCCTGTTTGATCGGTTTACCAGACTACTCAAGCGTGTCATCTATCGACCATGTTTGTAGACTAAGTAGCTAAGCCTTCTGTGGTTGCTACCAGGCCCATCAAAGAAGCCAGAGACACAAACAACCGCAGCAACAACACTGGACCAGCTACTGATCATCGCCTTGGTAAGCTATTGCCCCACCAACTAGCTAATCAGACGCGAGCCCCTCCTCGGGCGGCAATTTTAAAAGTTTTTAAGGACCTTTTTTCAAAATGTTTTCCAGAGACCTCGCCCGTGAAGTAAATCATCGCACCTACGGTCCAACCAATTGGACCTTAGGTTTCCGAAATAGTGTAAAAAGAAGTGCTTCGAATCATTGCTATTTGACTCGGACCTGTTCTAAAAAAGTCGAGGTATTTCGAATTGTTTGTTGACACGGTAATCAAAGAGAGCTAGTAGCAGTGGCTCTTATGTTCTGTTGTGACTTTAAAGAAACCCTTCTCTTTTTATTTTATCTTTTAGAAATGCAGAATAACAATTTATTCTACTTTCCTACTCTATCTATATACATAAAATATAGAAATATAGGATTGAATGGGAAATATCCATAAATTCTTTCGGAGTCAAAGAAATGAAATAAAAAAAGGATCAATGGTTCCAATTTCATCTCTATCGAATTTTTATATCAGATTGACCAATCAGTCGTATCCTGGGGTCTTAGAAATACTATTCTATAGTGGGCACAATCCAAATAATCTATGCGGCTTCAACATCTCTTGGCCAACGGAATTTAAAAAAAAGAGTAGCGTATTCGTCTATATCTCATATGGGCTTTATAATTATAGGAATTGGTTCGATAAGTGATACAGGGCTTAATGGAGCTCTTTTACAAATAATATCTCATGGATTTATTGGTGCTGCACTCATAACTTCGGGAGAAGGGGTGCTCTCCTATCGAATGATTAGGAAAGCGGCACATACCAGGGGGTAGCGACTGTTTATTAAAAACAGACTCGCTAAGTGGTAACACGATGTATAGAGTCCGACACCTGCCCCAGTTTGGAAGGTCGGAAGGAGAAGTGTTATAAGCTTTGAATGGAAGCCCGAAACGGCGGCAAAAGAGATCCAAGGCCTAGTAGCCTCGCTAAATGATGATTCAACATAGATTCTACATCTTGAAACCAAGCCAACTTTGGAGCTGCTTTATGATAGTGAAACCAACCAAAGAAAAAGCATTAACGCCGCAAAGACCAATGCACCAATTGTCGTACAATATAGTTGTAATTCACTCGTTATTCCGGATGCTCGCCAAATCTGAAAAAAACCAGAGGTTATTTGTATTCCTCGGAAACCCCCGCCAGACTAGCTATATGTTGTGTATTATCAATGATTTCTACATAAGGTGGTAAGGCAATATCTTTAGCCGTTACATATCCAGGACCTCTAACACAAATAGATGCGTCACAAGTTCCATATAAATTACTTTTTAATACAATTTCTTTTAAATTCATTAAAATTTCATGTACTGATTCTTGAATACCCACTACTTCGAGAGAGGCGCAATCCGTCTGGCCGGCCTCCCCTTTTCTCTTTATCATCTGTGCGGAGGGGCTTACTGCCCTATTGGACCGGGCTACGCGCAATGGGGTGCTACGCGGGATTTCCTTTGGGAGGCGATCCACAGTTTCAGTCTCGCACCTACTTTTTGCGGATGATAGCATGCTTTTCTTTGAATATATGGATGGGGCGTTGGAGACCCTAACGGATCTTTTTAATCAGTATGGCCCTTAGCGCGTTCCATTCTTTCTGCTTTCTAAGGCGTCGATGATGTTCCAAGGCGGACTAATTATGGTAGAAAGTCCGTCCCGGTGATTCGAGATCCCCGCTTCTTCTTCTTTACTCAAACTACTATAGTTGTTGGCGAGGAAAGACTACCGACGCCGTAAGTCGCCGTTCGAAGGCTCGATTCCTACCATCATCCGCCTCACATGACGGTGTCGGGGACATGGAAAAGTGTGAATGAGGTGAGATTCAGTAAATATTCCATTCCAAAATGGAAAGGAAAGCTCGGCACAATTGGGATTTTTTTTTGAAATTGGATGCGCATACTAATTCATGATCTGCATGTACAGAATGAAAACTTCATTCTCGATTCTACGAGAATTTTTATGAAAGCCTTTCATTTGCTTCTCTTCGATGGAAGTTTGATTTTCCTGCAATGTATCCTAATTTTTGGCCTAATTCTTCTTCCGATGATCGATTCAACCTCGGATCAAAAGATATACTTTGGTTCTATTTCATCTCTTCAACAAGTTTAGTAATGAGCATAACGGCCCTATTGGTCCGATGGAGAGAAGAACCTATGATTAGCTTTTCGAAATTTCCAAACGAACAATTTCAACGAAATCACTTGTAACATACCATATTTCGATGGATTGGCGTAATTTTTCTACCGCGTGTACATTTCCACAATGGTGGTGTTTTTCTAAAATCAAACTTTGTTGTTCAGCATCTTGTTTTTTTTTTCAAGCGCGGAAACCCCGGAACCAGAACCGGAAGTAGTCGGATTTATTCTCATAATAAAGAAAATATGTCAAATTTTTTGTGAAAATTATCGAATTCAAAAGAAGTATCCCAGAGCGCGTGGATCAGTTAATTCAATACAATATAGGAAAAGAGTCAGTAAAGGGAAAGGGGGATTTGTTTACTTAATATGTTCCAGTAAAGGGAATTTCTTATTGACCAACACAGAGGGATTAGCCCCAATTCAAGATTCAGGATAATGTGACGAGCATTAAATCCTCCGACAAACAAAAAAGGGAATCCCGTTGAGTTCTTAGAAATCATATCTTTTTTTTCGTATAACTAAAAAAAAGGATTCCCTCTTCTCCCGTTTCAAATGGAATAGAGACGAAATAAAATAGAACACTAAGCTCAATTATTTGTAGCAAATGGGTAGTTAGTTTGTCAGAATCAAATAAAAAAGGAGAATTGTCTTTCCTCACAGGTTGCATTCGATGCTTCTGATTCAATAATTCCTTCTAACAGGGAATTCACTGAACTAGTCTCCCCCCGTCGGGAATGGAGGCTTCTAAACCTTGCCTTTTCCATCGTCTAAGTCGTACTTACGTTTTCTATTTTTAACCATCTTCGGGATTCATCCGATATTTATATTATTCTCCAGGAAAATCTCATTCCAGTAAAATTATTCCAGTAAAATTAGTTAAGTAACTAATTCCTGGCACATGATTAAATCGGTCGAGTTTCTTTAAATTAATTGATATGAATCGACATCCATATTCATTTATACTATAGTTTAAATTAGAGTATAGTTTAAATAATAATCCATAGTTTGATTCATCTTGAGGCTTATCCGGGGGATGTGTTTTATTTGCATTCCCGCCTTTTGGAAAGAGCTGCTAAATTAAGTTCTAGTTTAGGTGAAGGAAGTATGACTGCCCTACCAATAGTTGAAACGCAATCGGGAGATGTTTCGGCTTATATCCCTACCAATGTAATTTCCAAAGCACAAGTCAAAATAACTTTCGCAAAAAGTGACAAGGTAATATTTCCATTTATTCAGGAAAGGGGATGTACCTTTCGAAAACAAAATAGACTTTCCTTGATACCTAACATAATGCATGATAGGATCTTTGAACAACCATAGATTAGTCCGAAAGTCCTTAGCAAAAGTTTCGGTATAGATCCTAATCCCTGTATAGCTGTGAGAGAGTCCCTGGCCCGGAATGACATAGATGAGTTCAGAGCCGATTCACTAAGTTGATTACCCAAACCCGTTCCAGCCCCATCAGTTGAAACTCTTTATCCTAAGTGAAGTACCATAAAAGTATAAGAAAGTAGTGACGAGCAGACTCATGGAGTTTTTCCCTTATTCATATAATTCTCTATTTCAAAAAAAAGAACAATTTTTTAAGCATAATAACGAGTTCAAGTGCTGTTTTTACTCAAGGCTTTTCGATGTCAGGACTTTTAACTGAAATACACCAATCTTCAATATTAGTACCTGCATGAAGTAGTCAGGATGCTTCTTCTATTCTATTCTTTTCCCTGGCGCAGCTGGGCCATCCTGGACTTGAACCAGAGACCTCGCCCGTGAAGTAAATCATCGCACCTACGGTATATATTTTTTTTGAATATGAACAAAAAAGAGGGGACAGGCTCATTACATTATATTATATAAAAAGATATGAGAATCATTACTAATTTCTAAGTAATTGAGCGTGAGAGCCAAATGAATTGAAAGATTCATGTTTGGTTCGGGAAGGGGTTATGGAAGTTATGACATGTATGTAAATATAATCTACTTTCATTACCAATGACTAGTCTGCTAAGTAAGCTCACCCAACATAGAAAAAACTAATCCCCTTAGTGAATTCCAGTACATTGTTGATCAAAGGTGTGTCCGTCAACTTTTATAACTCCAAGTTCAGTCTTTAATTTAGCAAATCTTTCACTATCCAATAGTTTAGTAAAAATATCAGCAAGTTGATCTTTAGTAGGGATGTAAAGAACCACCACATCTTTCTTTTCAACACGATCTCTTATAAAATTATATCTTACATCAATATGCTTCGTTCTTGAGTGCAAAACAAGATTTTCTGTGATTGCAATTGCACTTGTGTTGTCACACATTATTGGAATTTCTCTTTCTTCAATTCCATAATCCCTTAACTGTTGTCTTAACCATAATATTTGTGCACAACAACTTCCAAAGAATATATATTCAACTTCCGCAGATGAAGTTGATATAGAATTGCTTTCTTACTAAACCAGAAACCAATCTTTCCCATTAACTCGATGTGTTCTGTAGTGCTTTTTCTATCAATCTTGCATCCTGCATAATCAGAATCTGAGTAGGATACAACCTTGAAGCTTCCATCTTTTGAATACCATATCCCTACTCCCAAAGTCTCTTTTAGATACTTGAGAATCCTCTTGACTGCAGTTAGATGACTTTCCTTTGGTTTAGATTGAAATCTTGCACAAACACCTACAGTAAAGGATATATCAGGTCTGCTGGCAGTAAGGTACAACAGACTGCCTACATCCTTCTGTATAAGGTATGATCAACATCTTTGCCTTCCTTGTTTTCATCCAATCTGATGTTTGTACTCATAGGAGTTGATACCTTGGTGCTATTTTTCATACCAAATTTCTTCAGTAGCTCCTTGGTATACTTGGTTTGATGAATGAAGATTCCATCTTTCATTTGTTTGACTTGTAATCCCAAGAAATAGTTCATTTCTCCCATCATACTCATTTGGAATTTACTTTTCATTAGATTAGCAAACTTTTCACATAGCAACTCATTTTCAGAGCAAAAAATTATGTCATCAACATAAATTTGTAATAGCAGGGTGCTGTTTCCTTCATTGATTCTGAAAAGAGTCTTGTCAATGGTACCTTTGGTAAAACCATTGTCCACCAAGAATTGAGATAGAGTCTCATACCATGCTCTTGGTGCTTGTTTCAAACCATAAAGTGCCTTATTGAGTCTGTACATTTTATCTTCTTGATCTTTCACTTCAAAACCAGGAGGTTGTTGAACATAAACCTCATCTTCCAGAATGCCATTCAAAAATGCACTTGACATCCATCTGGTATACCTTGAAGTTTTTATAAGTAGCATATGCCAAGAATAATCTTATAGCTTCCAATCTTCCAACTGGGGCATATGTCTCATCAAAGTCTATCCCTTTTGCTTGAGAATAGCCTTTTGCTACTAGTCTGGCCTTATTCCTTACAATGGTACCAGATTCATCCAATTTGTTTCTGTATACCCATTTGGTTCCAATTATATTTGCATGATTATGCCTTTCCACTAATGTCCAAACTTGATTTCTTTCAAATTCATTCAATTCCTCTTGCATAGCAATTATCCAATCTGGATCTGATATTGCTTCTTCAACAACTTTAGGTTCTATTTGAGATAGAAAACAGGTGAACATTGCTTCCAGTTGTCTTCTAGTTTTCACACCTTGCTGTATATTGCCAATAACTCGCTCAACAGGGTGATCCCTTAACCATTGTGGATTCTGATTAGATTGATTTTCAGGAACATCATCTTCAGTAGGGTCTGCTGTTGCTTCAGCAAGGGGTTCAGCAGATACTTGAACTGTCTCAGTTGTTGCATCAGTAGTGTTACCAGCAGGGTGTTCAGCAGGGGCAGAGTCAAAAATCTTTAAGTCATTTATCCTTTCCAAAACATCAACACATTCTGGATCAGTGACTTGTTGATTCTCAGCAGGTTCTAAAGCTTCATCTTCCATTCCAGTGAACTTAGGTTCATCGAATACAACATGTATTGATTCTTCATGTTTCATTGTTCTTTTATTCAGTACCCTGAATGCCTTGTTGACAGAAGAATATCCCAAAAAGATTCCTTCATCTGATTTTGGTTGGAATGTCTTCAATTGCTCCTTATGATTTAATATTAAACATTTGCTCCCAAATGGATGGAAATAGGATATATTAGGTTTCCTTCCATTCCAAATCTCATAAGGTGTCTTCAGCAGCTTTTTGTTTACTGAGGTCCTGTTTGGTGTATAGCATGCTGTATTGACTGCTAAGAAACAGAACTTTGAAAGAAGAAGGAAGAACTATGATTTGTGAAGCATTATTGCCTGAAAGATATTGGGCTTCTCTCAGCAACCCCATTTTGCTGAGGTGTACCAACAGTAGCTAGTTGATGCAGCACACCATTTTGCTCACAATATTCTCTTATAACTTTATTGAGAAATTCAGTCCCCTTGTCTGATCTGATCTTCACTACTGTCAAACTTTTCTCATTTTGTAATCTCTTCAAGAGTTCAGGCATCTTTTGAAGTGTTTCACTTTTCTTATTCATGAATACTACCCAATTGTATCTTGAATAATCATCCACAACAACTAGAGTGTACTTCTTTCCTGTCATACTTGTTGGTGTTACTGGTCCAAATAGATCCATGTGCACCAACTCCAAAACTCTTTTTGTTGAGTGCTTAGTCTTTGACTTGAAGCTTTAATTTGTTTGTTTACCTAGCTGACAAGCATCACATATAGCATCCTTTTTGAAAGTGATCTCAGGTAAACCAATCACCAGTTTCTTTTTCACCAACTAATTGATATCATCAAATTTTAGATGATTCAACTTCTTATGCCATAACCAATTTAGTTCTGACTTGGTATGCACAATCAGGCCTGTCTCTGGAACAGCAGTAGACCAATCCACAACATACATGTTTTGTTGTCTCCTTCCAGCCAACACAACTTGATCACCTCTTTCACTAATGACAATGCAGGTGCCTTTGTCAAAAGTGACCTTGTAACCCATGTCACAAAACTGTCCAGTGCTCAATAGGTTGTAGTCCAATCCTTTCACAAATGCAACATTCCCGATAGTTAATTCATTTCTCACAAGTGTGACATATCCTCTTGTGTATCCTGGTGTGTTCTTGTTGCCAAAATTCACTCTTGGAACATCCTTTGCCACATAGTTTGACAAACAGTGCTTATTCTTTGTCATATATCTGGAACATCCACTGTCAAAGTACCAGACACCCTACAAAACAAAGTTAATGTATTTTAGGTACCCAAAACTGTTTGGAACTGTTTGGGTCCATAAAGGTCAGTGGTAAGCATGACCCTTGGCAAATTTCCATAAGGTCTTTTTGAAAAGCATTATACTTTTGTTCATACATGTATTCTACACATCCATAAGGGTCTGACATTTGGTTGTGTAGGACTCACATATGCTTTCTGACCTTTTGGTATGTAATGCTGTTTAGAGTGATTTCAATTGTTATAAGCACTAGCATAACCATTGGTTTGCTGTCAGTTAAGAACAACCCTGTAATATGGAGTCTGATGAGGTCCCTGCTGTGGTCTTGTATAAGTCCTCTGCTGAGTCCTCTACTGAAGTTTTACCCTAGCAGTATGGTTATATCTGTTGTTTCTAGCAGTAGGGTCTGGAATATTCCAATCATCATCAGTAGGGAATAATCTACCTTTCCCCCTGAGATAAGTATCCCTTGAATGATTAACATTTTTAGGTTTTGGATTCTTATCCTTGGAATATTTCTGATTTTTGCCCTTATGTGGTCCAGCAGACTTGGTAGCTGGTCTGCTAACAGCAGGTCTAGAAGGTGCAGCAGTCCTACTCTTAGATTTATTCTTTTTGTTAAGTACTAATGTCCTTTTTGACTTCTCATTTTGCCTCTTTGAAGTATTCTCAGTAGGTTTCACTGTCTCAGTAACCTTTTTGGGAGTTGGATCTTGTGTAGGCACAAACTTAGGACCAATTCTGGTACTAGGTTCAGTAACCTTACTGGATCCACTCTTATTAGATTGTTGAGTTCCAAATCCAAGCCCTGTTCTATCACCATAAGGCTTTTCAGATTTGAATGCAGTAGTGGCACTTGATTGTTCAGCAGATTCAGCAGCTACTGAGTGTACAGTAGGCTTATGCTGATTCTGTCCAACCTCTTTTTTCCTTTCCCTTGAGAATTCTTAATTCAGCTTTTAACCTTTCAACTTCTGCTTGAAGAGTTTCTTTTTCAGCCTTCACAATCTCATAACCAGATTGTATTATCCTCAGTTCATTAATGATGGCATCCAAAGTTTCTTCATTGTCAGAATTTTTAGGATTTGAACCACAAGTTGATTCACAATCACTTTCAGCAGGAGTGTTTATAGATACAGAATTGTATACCTCCTCAGTTTCATCCATGTTTGCCATTAAAGTATAATCATCCATATCAGCAACAAGTACAGTATCATCAGATTCATTTCCTTTTTCTGATTCAACTTCATATCCTGATTCATCTTCAGCAACCATAGCTTTCTTGCCAGATCTTCTTTGCTGACTTTTGCCCTTCAGTAGGTCTGGACAATCATGTCTGAAATGTCCAGGCTTCTTGCAGTTGAAGCAAAGATAATCAGGTTCCTTTTTCTGTTTTAACTCAAGACAGTCAGGTTTGAAGTGTCCTGGTTTATTGCATTGAAAGCACAAATAATCATTGTCTTTCTTGGATTCATCCTTCTTCTTTTCACTAGATTTCTTTGTGAAATTCCTTGGAGAAACCCTTCCATTTTTCATCATTCTGATTTTCTTGCTCAGTAGGGCAATTTTTTCTTGCATCTCATCCAGTAGATCATCTTGAGCTCCTGATGTTTCTTCTTGATGTGTAGCAGCCAATGCAGTAATCTTTGGTTCTTCCTTTTCAGTCTCAGGTGCAAGTTTCTTACTGAATTCTTAAGCCATGAGATCTGAAAATAACTTGAAGGTATCCTCTTCATGTAAACTTCTCATCTCTTCTATGGCAGTCACCTTCATCTCCCAAACTTCTTTTGCATGTAAAGCTTCTAGGATCTTTGAATTGATTTTGTCTTTTGAATACTTTACACTCAGTAGGGTGAGTTCATCCATGATTGCATTGAGTCTTGAAACCATTTGTTCAAAGTTTCATTTGGTTTCATTTTGAAATCTTGAAACTTCTTTTTGGCCACACTGATCTTGTTTTTCTTGATAGCATCAGTGCCTTCACAGATAAATTGTAACTTATCCCAAAGTTCCTTTGCAGTCTTGCAATCCTTCACTTTCATGTACATATTGCTATCCAAAGATCTATATATGATATCAATAGCAATATTGTTGAGGTTTGCTCTCTTTCTATCTTCAGCATTCCATTCTCTTTTTGGTTTTGGAATGTACTGTGTTTGACCATCTACAGTTATAGCCTTTGTGATTTCCAGTGGTCCATCAGTCAGCATATCCATCATCTCATCATGTGTTGCAGCTAGAAAAGCCTGCATACGACGTTTATACTCATCAAAACAATCTAAAGAACACATCAACATTGTTCTATTATACTGGTTGTAATCCATTATGAAAAGCTTTGAAAATCAGAAACTTGAAAAAGTTTTCAAAGTATTTTCACTAGCACAACAAGTAGGATTACTTCAGAACAGAAGCACTGCTCCGATACCAATTGTTGGTCTCTTGAAAAGGCTTTGGTTAAGTTTAGAGGGGGTGGGGGTGAATAAACTTAACACTTAAAACTTTTGGAGTTAAAAACTCAACAAGTTCGTGAGCTCACTTGACGCTTCGTGAGTCTATTGACCCCTCAAGAGTCTGGCGACAAATCATGAGTCTCACCGATCGCTGATTTTACTGAATTTGTTGCAGCAGAATATATTCAAGTTAAGCCTTATTACTTGTTGTTAAAATATGATACCAAGTATTAGATACTCAGTAGTGTAAGTGTGTGATTCAGTTGCTAGTTTCAGTAGGTTGATGTGCTAAATATATTAAATGCAGAATATAAATGCAGAAAGTAAGTAGGAAATTTTTATAGTGGTTCCGGGTTGTGTAATCCTGTCAGTCCACTCTTCTCCTATGATGTTGGAGGTAATTCACTACATATCTTTGATGTGCAGTTACAAAAATCCCTAAGTTGTTTGTCCTTCACCAATAACTATGGCTTCACAAACGGAACACTTGGAACAGGTAGGATTGCTGTTCCAAAGTCTTCCACTGGTCCTTGAAGGGTAGGATTGCCTCTTCACCAGCTCCACCACCTACAACAGTTCTTGACACTTAAGTGCTTCTCTGTCTTTTCAGCAGGTTTCTTGTAAAAGAAAGTTTGAATCAAGTAAGTGATTCAGCTTTCAGCAGTTTGATCAGGATGAAATGATCAGCAGCTTGAAGTCTTCAAGTGTGTAAACTGGATGTAGCTTGATAACAGATTACACTTGAAGAATTTACTAGATCAGTAACTTTAAGTTCAGTAGGGTCATCAGGGTGATTTTCTTGATAATAAACTTGTTAGCTTCAGGCAAATTATTTTGTTGTTCATCATTTGTATCTGAATCAGGAGTCCTCTATTTATAGGTTAGAATCCTATGAATTATGTTTGAAATTCAAACATAGCCGTTTCAGATTTTTCCCTTTCATGACTTGCATTTTGTCCTCAGACATTGTAATCAAAATCGCTCGCTTACTTTTTGACGCTTTTCAGATCGCCCACCTTTGACTTGTATTCATTGGATAAATCTCTGAATCTTTCCAACGTCCCTTTAATCTTAGCCATTGATTTGTTGACAAAATCAAGAGTTTTTATCTGTCATTTTCCTTGTAATCTTCCAATGTAACCTTTGATTAGATCGAGATTTACATTCAGCAGGTTCCTGTGTGCATAAGTCTGCTGAAATACATATCAGTCAGCTGATCCAAGGTTGCTGTGTTTACAAAACACTGCAGCTGACTTCTCTTCATCTAACCTTTTATTATGAAGTTAGATTACACCAATTTGAACATAACTAAGTTCCAATCACCACTTAACTTATGGAACTTAGACCTTGTACACAAGGTATATGTAATCAGTTTAGGTCATCACAGACTTCTCTAAATTCTGATTACATATCCTTGACTTAAAATACTAAGTTTGATCCCTTAGCCTTCAATAACTGAGTTTGAACCCTCAGCCTTCAGTCTTCAGCAGGTTCCTAAATTAGTCTACTGTCTCATGTACCTTACTGACCAAGACAGGTGTACTAATGAAAGTCAGCTGACCATTTACAGTGCTTGTTTGATCAAACCTATACAAAGCTCAAAATCTAATAAGCCTATACATTTGATCTAGGTATCTTTTTGCCATTGCTCTATAACATCTAGTCTGGTACTCATCCCTTAAACTTAAAATATGTCCAACAATCAATCATTTGGGTGTATGGCTTGATGTAAGTCTGAGACGACTTCACGGACCCTCCATCCTTGTCATTGACCGTCCCCATGATGAACTCCTGCAGTTGGCTGATATGAATGGTTCCGTCAAGGGAGATCTTAAGTTTTCTTGCCAAGGTAAAGGACTTGGAGGCTTCCTAATCCTTGAAAGAGTTTTCTGGAGTGACCTTCAAGTTTTTCGTCATATGCAGAGACTTGAAGGCTTCTTGGTCTTTGGAAGTGACATCGTGTTCGTCCTCTTCATCATGCACCACTTTTTTGACTTTCTCGCTTCTCCAACGGAATCAATCTTGGTGGCGAGCTTCGCAATTGTTCATGTCTTGAGTCTGAACATGCGATGTGAGGGCTACAATGGCCTTTGTGAGGCTAGAAATATGCTCCTCCAAAGTGGTGGAATTTGTCATCATTACGTCAGTAGCCATTGGTGACACGGGTCCATCAGAAGTTTCCTGCGGGAAGAAGAGGCCGAGTTCTTTTGACATGCTTCGGGTAACCGGGCAAGAAATTTGTCCCTGAGATGAAGCAGTAGCAACGGTCTTTTCAGTAGCCCTGGAAACACTTGGAGCAGCAGCTTGGGACACCTTCGAAGTAGCAGCCTTGGCGACTCTTGAAGCGGCGTCCTTTGAAGTAGCAACCTTTGGAGCAATAGCAATCTTCGGTGCCATTTGTTCTTGAGACTTTTGGAAAGGAGAAATGAAAGGAGAGATTGGTCCCACTGGGCGTGCTAGAAATTTGTAATGCAAATTTCGTGTTTAATCCCTGAAAATAACAAAGAAAACACAAAAGTTGTATCAAATTGAATTTTATTAATTTCTAAAATAAAAAGCGGTTACAATCTCTTGAATCCTTTGATTCTCTCTTTTGGCAATTAATTGTCTTCTGGATATCGCGGAAGGACATTAAATTTGGTGTTGGTTTTTGATCTTCCGGATATTGCGGAATCTTTGAATTTGTGATCTTCCGGATATGGCGGAAGGGCTTTGAAGTTTGTGATCTTCCGGATATGGCGCAAGAGTTAGGGGATTTGTGGCCTTACGGATGTATCGGAAGGGTTATGAGTTTATAAAATCCCGGATTTGGTGGAAGAAATGTGGAATTGAAGACTCCGGATATCGCGGAAGACTCCAAAGTTGATGAAGACTTGAAGGGATTTCGTGTTACCTTCGATCTCCTTGCGGAAGAAACTTTGACTTTGTGAGGATCTTCGAGCGTTGGAGATGCTTTTCGGTCTTCTTTCTTCCTTGAAGAACTTCAAGGATTTCTTGAAGATCTTCGAGTGTTTCTTGATTTTCTTGAAGAACCTGAAGGATTTCTTGGAAGATCATCGATGCTTCGATGTTGTTGATGAATGCTTGAAGCTTCTTGCTCTGTGATTTCCACCAACTCTTCAATGTGTTTTGCAAATGACCAAGGCTCTCCTATTTATAGTGCTAGGTGATGCATTTGCGTCAATTTTCATTTAATGCGTACACACTAATTTAATGTGTCCACACTTTGATTGATTCTTACAATATCCGCATTTAATGCGTCCAGACTCTCATGATTGGCTGTAGCAATTTGTAGTCAATCTTTGTATTTATAAATCAAAAAAAATCTCCAAACTAATTGATTTTTAGGAGATTTTTAGGATTTATTGACTTTTATATTATCCCCCAATATTTAATATAGGAAATAATATAAAAATACCTTGATTTAAATGACATGTGTAGTACGCGACAAATATAATATGCCACGTATAATTTTTTGTACAGCCATTTAATTATAAATAATTAAATCTCTAAGTTTCTTTTAAGAGATTTTAATTAATCGTTTATTTTACATCATTCCCTAATATATCTTTTTAAAGGAAATAATATAAAATAAATTTAACTTTGGACAAATGTATTATGTGACATAATTAATGTGTCACATAAATTTTTTGTATCTACAGAGGTAACTCTAACAAAGCTTGAGTGGAACTCACGAGTTAGCGTTTGAGAAATCATCTCTCTCTTAGTGTTCTTCACTCAGGTTCTTGTTTTTAGTTAAGCTATTGCAGTTTTGGGAGCAGTGCACTCGTGTTTTGTGTTAAAAAGCCTGGGACATACCGAGCTTGCGTTTGAGAAATCACCTCTCTCTGTATCTTAAAGGTCCAACCTTGCCATTTTACCAGAAAAGGTCCAATCTATCACCTTTGTTTTCTTATCATTCTGGAAAACACTTTGTCAAAAAGAAAACACCTTGTTTCCTTGATAATACACCAATTTTTTAGACATATATCATACAAAATTTTTGGGGTTTTTGCGTTTGAATCATCACATTTTTCCCCTGAAATTCGTATTTCCGGCCACTACCTCATCTAAGCTGTCACCATCCGAAAGATCTTCATCAAAACTCCCCAAAAGTCAAAGAAAGTACGAAGTAGTTGAGGGTGGCAGAAGAGATCAGGTTGTCAGAGTCGGATTGCGACAAGATTAACGATCTTATTTCCAAGATAAATCAGCTCGCATAAAAGGAGATGGTAGGGAGTAAGGGTTTACCACTGATACCACAAACCCCGACGAAAGGGGGAACACAAAATCAACCCCGCGCTGAGGGCGGAGGAGAAACATTTGATAATCCCACTGCATATTGGGATAGGTCACATAGAGAGATTATAGCTACTGACGACGCTAGAAACGTTTTGAATCAGAAGTCCAAATCCAAAGAGGCTGTTGCGGCTCTAGAAATGGCTCGCAAAGAAAAAACAGCAGTCGGGGGGGAGGGGCAAGGCCGCAGCGAAGCCATGAGATGGAACCAGAAAGGGTACCTGGATTCCAAGAGGACCCTGAAGTCGCGGAAATGAGAGAATATGCTAAGTATGCCGAAAGAATGTACGTAACCAATTCTTGGATGGTAGCTCTAGGCCGGGCACCATTACCTGTCCGGGAAGCGATCCCACCTAGGACCGAGGTCAACCCAAGGGTGCCAGATAGAGCTACCAACTTTGGCGACGTCCTGATGTCTTCACTTACCAACTTTGGCGACCTCTATCTGGCGACGTCTCAGAGTTGGTAGCTCTATTCGAGTTACTTTTTATGTACTATTTCTGCAAATTCGAGTTGCTGAGGATGTTTAGAGGCTAAAAGCTTCATCAAACGAGTATTGTGAAGCCATCCAACGATTGTTGATTTCGTTTTCTTCGATTATACTGTGAGTTTTTATTTAAAGGTTGTTTCTTATCCATGTTTATTACGCTTAATTGCTTTTATATCGGAAGATCTGCATGTGTGATTGTTTATTGTTGATGGAAATCTTAATAAACCCTAGATCATCATGAATAAGAATAGTAATTCGAATCTATCATAACGGAAGTTAATAGGTTTAATTGCTAGATAATAAACATAAGATTTGCACCTTTGGTTAGAAGACGCGTTAATCTTACATCGGAAGATAATAGATTAATAGATGAACTTTCTAAGGAATTAGGGTTCATAATTAGATAAGGTGAATCACAACCTAGATAAAAACCGCAATATAATCGAGATAGGAAATCAATTCTTGTTGGATAGGTGGATCAATCCTCGTTTGCTCGTTATAAACTTGATTTAATCCTTAAAACTTGAATTTGTTTAGTTAGTTTACTTTTATTTGCATCTTAGTTTAGTTTAGTTTAGTATTAAATTGGTTCGCAGCCCGTATCCTTCCTAGCTTTGGATTATATCCTCTGTCTAGATTTATTTCCTGTTTTGTTCGATTTTTATTCACTGTTTAGATTAGTTTCGTGACATTAGTTTAGGTTAGACAAAAGCTAGAATCACAATCGTTTAGTTCCCCGTAAGATCGACCCGGTATCAACCTCTTTACTACGATCCTTATACTTGAGGGAAACCGGATTTATAAATATTTATTACTTGTTTGCTGTGCTAGATAAATCCGTGACAAGTTTTTGAAAAACTTGTCACGGATTTTATCTAATGAAAATAACAAGTAATAATATTTATAAATCCGGTATTCCCCAAGTGCAGGGATCGTAGTATAGTGACTAATACCAGAGTCGATCTCAGGGAATCGAGGTTGTTTAATCTAGTTTATTACTTCTTCTACTTTGCTACTACTAAAACAAAACTAAGAACGATAAAATAAACTGGACAGAGGATTGTCAGTCCAAAGCCAGGGAGGATAATTGCGAACCAATTTAAACTAAACTAAACCTCATATGCAATAAAAGACTAACTAAGCTAAACACTTCGAATTCAAGGGGTTTTTAATCAATAACGTACGAACGAACAAGCAATTGATCCACCTATCCTACAACATTCAATTCCAATTCAGGTTATCTTGTGATCTTTAACCAAGTTGTGATTCACCTAACCAAGGCATGAACTCCTAATTTCTTAGAAAAGTTCGTTTCTTAATCTTCTATCTCTTGATTTTAAAGATTATTACTTTCAAAGCGAAGGTGTAAGATTTCTCAATCTAGTTATCTAGAGATTCAACCTAATCAACTCTCGTTATTTTATAGGTTAAAAATCTAATCTTTATTATATTGATTCTAGGGTTCAATTATGATTTTCATCCAAATCAAACCAGCAATCAATCATGCAATAATCTTTCGACATAATTGCAATAAACAATGATAAACATTAATAAAGATACAACTTTAGATAAAATACTCACAAGATAATCCTGAAACGAAATCAAAGTGTTGGTAGAACGGCTTCACAACGCTTGTTCTAGAGGGATTTAGCCTCTAGACATGATATGGAACCAATGAATCGCTTGATTCGAGAACATGGAATAAAAAGATGATAAAATTGTATGTAAACTAAGAAAAATGCAGCTAAGCCGCCCCTAGGGTTTAGGGTTCGAATATATGATGATATTGTGTGAGAAAAACGCGACTATATATAGAGAAATAAGTCGGTTCCAAAGAAAGTCGCCGCGCGCCCGCCTGCCTTCTCGACGCCCGCCCAAATTTGTAGTGGACGGAGATGGAACGTGCGCTTTGCTTGCCGTCTCGAACTCTCAGATCAATTTCCCGCTTGGACGCACGTTTAATCGCCGGACGCTAGTTTGAAGATGTGGAACTCAAACTTCTAAAATTCATATCTTGAGTTGTAGACTTCCAAAAATTATGATCCGAATGTCATAAAAAGCTCTCGAAAACTCTACAACTTTCATTAAGGACTCTTCTTCGAAAACGCCTTTTGACTAGCCCATCGACACGAGTCGCTTTCGTGATTTTCCCAAGCTTTATTTCATCTTCATCCTCTTGTATCTCTTTCTTTCCACTTTAATCTTCAATCAAACATCATTTAGACCTCTTCCATTCCACATTTGTGCACCTAAAAGATGACAAAACCGAGCAAAACGTAAAACCATACAAAATAGATAATAAAACCACGATATTTACTCGATTTTGCATTTTAACTATTCAAAACGTCATTTGCTCAATTAATCAATTATAAGCTCGATTTCTATAAAAATCCTAAGAATATGGGGAATATTGACATAAAATATATCCTTATAAAACGTATAAAATCACCCTTAACAGCTACTCTCTCCCGATCCCGGAAGATCGGCCAATGCTCGAGGCCGGCCTCTAAGATGTACGAACCCAAGTACTCATCTAACCCCTCCAGGTCAGCTAACACTTGTAATCAAACTTGCTCACATCCGATCTATACGGTCAACCTAGGCCTCTTCCCGGACCAAACCCTTTACGCACGCACCAAATCAGATAATCAAGGAAAGAATCCTATGTCATTAAGACTCCAATCTCTATCATTTAATACAAATATTTGAACATCATGATTATCTCCTAAAATCTAGGAGATTAATCAATCATAATCATTTTCCTTAGGGAACACGCTAATCATAGTCCACCATGGACATGCTACACGCTAACCCTAGGGCACAAGACCCTCTATATAAACGAATCCCTAAGGAACTATGGAGATTTGATTCCAATCCCCGCATTGGATAAGTAGGCAGGTTGATCATCATCAGGTGCCGTCTAAACATCTCACAACCACCCCCCTCTTTCTATTGTTCTTTGAGTTCTAGAAGCTTTGATAGGTTGTCAAAAAGAGGAGAGAAATCTAGAATTTGAGTAGACGATTTTTGGAATCATCAATTGGCGCTAGAAGGAGGGCCTTTTTTGTTGACAACCTATTCAAAGGATATTGAAGGCATGAGTCATCAGATGATGAACGAGAACGTTATCTCTGGAGAATATGGCAACCGGGTTCTGGGAAAAGAACATGATCAACATTCCAGTGCCGCAACACCCTACAAGAGACGAAGTTTTATGGAAGAAGTGACTTACAGCACTGGAGATCCTGTTCCTTTGGTGAGTAACAATGGTGGTCTCACGGTCGAATACATTGTGGGCTAGAATCTGGTGACGCGTATCTGCAATGACATAGGAAGTGCTATTTGTATATTGTATCATTATACCTTACAGTCGATGTACTTAGAAAGTTTTGAATTATTATCGGCATCTACCCATCTGTTCGGCTTTGCCGGGTTGCCGGTCTACCCAGAGGGCACCCTTGTCCTCCCCACTACCTTCGGCCAACCACCATTAAGCCGAAATTTTTTAGTTGAGTATGTGGTGGTTAAAGCTCCGTTCTCCTATAGTATGATTATAGGCCGACCTCCCTTGATTAGATTGCGAGCCGTAGTTTCGCTCGCGCATAACAGCTTAAGGTTCTAGGTCACCCGAGGCCTTGTGGAAATCATAGGTGATGCGGGCCATGTGAGGAGTTGTTACGCATCGGAAAACAGTAGAAGTATCGCGTCCGCACCGGTACCCGTTGAAGAGTTGCTACCCGAGAGCGAAGAAACCTAGTCCTCGGATGACAAAGCAGAGGAAGTTTTCCTATGGGAAAGACAGGAGGACCGGGCTATAAAGATAGGATCATGGATCCCTGACCCGTACAAAATACGGTTAGTGGACTTATTGAAGGAATCTAGGGACGTATTCGCCTGGACCACCGAAGATATGCCTTGTTTATCCCCTGCCTTAGCCTTGCACAAGTTGAACGTCGACACGAACCGGAAACCCATTCGCCAAAAGACGAGACATTTCACCCAAGAATGAGTGGACCCCATTGAGAAGGAAGTAACTAATCTGCTCCAAGCCAACATCATCCGGGAAGTGAGCTATGCGGACTGGTTGGCAAACCTCATCTTGGTAAAGAATCCGGACGGTAGTTGGAGGATGTGTGTAGACTTTACCGACCTCAACCGAGCTTTCCCCAAGGACTGTTATCCCTTACCTAAAATATACCGAATGGTGGATTCGACCATAGGCTTCGGAATTTTCGGTTTCCTAGACGCCTACATAGGTTATCATAGAATTTCCAGGGACCCCTAGGATGCCGAAAATACCTCATTCATCACTGAGTTCGGCACGTACTGTTACATAACTATGCCATTTGGCCTCAAAAATGCTGGTGCACCTTACCAAAGGGCCATCAACATGATATTTAAAGGTCAGATCAGAAGATGTATGGAAATATACGTGGACGATCTTTTAATCAAGAGTAAGTCCCAGGAGCAATACTTGGCCAACGTAAAGGGTCTTCGAAGTGCTCAAGACCACACAGATGAAGCTCAATCCCAAGAAGTGTACGTTCGGAGTCTGAACCGGGAAATTCTTAGGGTACATGATATCTCAAGAAGGCATCAGAGCTAACCCAGACCAAATGGAAGCACTGAGGACTATGTTGCCGCCAAGGAATGTTAAGGAAGTTCTGTTATTAACAGGAAGAATGGACGACCTCAGACGCTTCTTATCCAAGTCGGCACAGTGAGCCATCCCCTTCTTCAAGATTTTAAAGCAGACCAATCTGTTCAGATGGGACAAAGAGTGTCAACGGGCCTTCGAATATTTGAAAGTCTACCTAGCCGAACTACCTACGTTAACCTCACAACAGGAGGGAGACACATTGTTCGCTTATTTGGCGGTATGTGATGAAGCTATAAGTGCGGTGCTCGTCAAAGAGCAAGACAATATACAAAGGCCGATCTTCTATGTCAGTAAAGCGCTTCACGGCCAAGAGGTCAGGTATTCGAACGCCGAAAAGTTAGCATTAGCTTTAGTCCACACGTCTAGAAAGATGGGCCTTATTTCCAAGCCCATCTGATTGTCATGGTCACGGATCAGCCTTTTCGACAAATATTAGCCCGACCCGAAACATCAGGCCGGCTGGCGAAATGGGTAGTTGAATTAGAAGAATATGACTTAGATTTCTGCCCTCAAAAATCTATCAAAGCTCAGGTATTGGCTGATTTCTTGGCGGAGAGAACGGCTATAGCCGCCGATCAGAATCAACCGAGTGCCGAGGTCGAGCATTGGACACTATACGTCGATGGAGCCTCAAGCAAGGACGGAGCCGGGCTAGGACTCCTACCCATTAACCCCAAGGGAGAATAATTTCCCTATGCTCTCCAATTCATCTTCTCGTCTTCAATAACGAATCCGAGTATGAAGCTCTAATCACCGGACTCAATTTAGCAGCTAAGTTGGGAGCTAGGAACTTGTGGGCCTACAACGATTCCCAATTGATCGTCAACCATGTAAGAGGAGAATATGAAGCTAAGAAAGAGCCCATGAAAAAGTAATTGGATGTAGCACATGATCGATTGAAGGCTTTGCAAACTGTTTATATCGAGCAAGTTCCCCGGTCCTAGAACCGATGAGCCGATGCCCTTTCTAAGTTGGCATCAAGTTTTGTCTCTAACAAGAAAGTGTTAGTAGAAATGTTACAAGAAAGAAGCTATGAGGCCAAGGAGGTCCAACCTATCACACAGAAAAGTACCTAGATGGATCTCATAATGTCCTACCTTCACAATGGAATACTACCCGAGGATAGAACCCTAGCCAAAAAGTTGAAATTCAAAGTAGCTAGATACTCTCTCTTTGAAAATATAATGCATAGAAAGTCCTACGTGGCACCTTGTCATAGATGTGCATTAGAGGACGAAGGGAATTACCTACTCCAAGAAATTGACTTGGGGATATGTGGAAATCACCCCGGAGCTAAGACATTAGCACGGAAGTGCCGCCTATTCGGCTACTACTGGCCGACCATGCCGCAAGACGCCGAGGATCTCGTCCGCAAACGTAAACCATTTTAGGTAAACTTTAACATATCACATCAAGCTTCTCAGCAAATGATTCATGTAACCGCTACATGGCCTTTTGTTCAATAGGGGGTCGATTTGATCGGGCCTCTGCCTCGAGCACCGGGAAACCTCATATTTTTTGTGGTCGTAGTGGATTAATTCACCAAATGGGTAGAAGCCGAGGCTCTCATCACGATCACGGCTAAAACTATCCAGAAGTTCCTTTGGAAGAACATTGTGTGTCGGTATGGGATCCCCAAGATGTTGATATTAGATAACGGCACACAATTCGAAGACAGAGGGGTCCGATCTTGGTGCGCTGAACTCGGGATATCTCAACACTTCACGTCAGTCGGCTACCTGCAAGCGAATGAGCAGGTGGATCAGACCAATCGGCAAATCAAAATAGGCCTGAAAAGAGGGTCGAAGAAGAGGAGAAAATTAGGTAGAACATTTTCCCAACATCCTGTGGGCATATTGGACAACACCAAATTCGGCAAAAGGAGAAACACCTTTCTCCTTAGCTTATGGAAGCGAGTCAGTTATACGTGCCGAGATCGGATTACCCTCGCCAAGGATTGAGCTCTACACGAATACAGATTGGGAGGTCGAGCTCAAACATTCCAAAGACGATTTAGAAGAAATCCGAGAGGTAGTCTTCATCCGAATGGTGAAGTACAAACAGAAAATTTCTTAATACTACCACAGTAATGTAAAACATGAATACTTTATAGAAGGAGACTTGGTGCTCAGAAAAAACGAAATCAGCAGGCAGGTCCCCCAGGACAAGCTCGACCCGAAGTCCATACTTCCACGCGAGAAGTCAGTCCGACCTGGCCCTGCTGGCCGTACCTCAAAACGAGAAGTCAGCACTAGCCTGGCCCTGCTCGTCCATGCTTCTACATGAGAAGTCAGCCCGATCTAGCCCCGATCGCCTTAACATAAAAGACTAACTACGAATTATGCCATCCCCGAACAAAATTATAGGCATAGCATACTGGGGGCAACAATAACATAGTCATACAAAACAAAAACACCGGAATGAAAAATTTACAATATCTATTTCCTTAATACTTGACGAGTTACAACAAAACAGAAAAAATAAAATGTGTACAAGGGTAAATCTGGTTAGTATCTGGGGGATGAAATGTAACGGTCACCTCCCTGGGAGGATGTACCAGAAGCTCCCGCATGGGTACTTGGTCATGAGATCCACCCCTGGAACTCTTTGACCGGTGAAGAGTACTCGCCTTCGCGCTACTCGATCGTGCACAGTCTCAGATGGGCTAAAGTTCCAATAGATAGCTCGGGAAACTGAGCCCTACAGTCGTCTACCCTTAACACGTAACTGGCCCTCACATCAGGACTCAATAGCCTTTTCATGGATCCGATAAAACTGAGAGAGGCTTTATAGTCTCGGATAGCCTGTGCTGAGGCCTCCAGGAGACGAGCGGGAAAAGTTCGACGGTTGATTCTGAAGCCGAGAACTCCCCACGAGGCCTTACAATATGGCAATCCAGCTCGGCTTCCTTTTCTATATGTTCATTCATGAACTCCTAGAGGCGAGAATCTTATTCGGACCTTAGGACTTCTGTTTTTTCTATCTGAGCTCTTAGTTGCTCCTCCAGTTCCTTTATCCGCTCGTCCTTAGATTTCAGATCTGAAGTTATCTTAGCCTGCTCGACGGATGAGTGAGCCAGATGGAAAAAGACCTCTTGCCCAATGAATGATCCCTGTATGAGCACGACAAGCAGTAAGGAATCACAAAAATAGACCGTAAACATTAGAAATCGTGAAAGAGAACTTATGTGTCTCATGGCCTCGCCGCCTTCAAAAAGCTCCAACCGCGCTTGAGAAAGTTTTTGTGCCGTGGTCACCAAGAAGGTGAAGAAGCAAGGTCGGGTTCGGGCCTCGCTATGGCCTTGGGCGAACCGACCGAGCCCTCTCGATCGGGAACATCGGTCGATGGACCAAGCGCCTGCTTTCGCTTCGATCCCTTGCCAGGCCACACGCCGGTATCCCCACCCTCAGATCGATGGTGAGATGATCTGCGAACAAAAGGGGTCTCCGACTCTTCCTCCTCCTCTTCATCATCAGCACACGCCTCTACATCTTCTGAGGAAGAGACGTTGACGACCAGTGTGTCCATCCTTCCTTCGGAAATATGAGGCCCCATCAAGGCATCATCTTCCAGCTCGGACAATAGCTGTGCGGTGTGGGCATCTAGAGGGACCCCACGGTTCGCGTAGCTGGATCATCCTGCAAAAAACCGACTATCTCCCTCTCAGTAGGTTGCCCCATCTCTCTCCTTTGAGTGGGGGCTTGAAATCCAGCTAGGACCCTCACTGTCAACAGAACGTAAATTCATCATAAGCAAGAAAACTATAGCCAATGAAAAAATGACAATACTTACACGAAGTTCGGTCATCTTCCGTTCAGGGAACGTGAGGATCAGGGCCGGCCTCGACCAGCCGAGCGGTGTTAATCAGCTCGGAGGAAAAGTCGTGCAGCTTTATCACCAAACCCTGCTCTTTGTATGTTACCCACCGAGGTTGAGTCAATAAGGGTCGGACACTCATCCTTCTGTAGAGAACTCATGTTCCAAAGATCCCATCCAGACATTCCCCGCCCTGACAAAGAAAAAGCGCCGCCACGCTGCTATACTTCGGACCTTCAAGCAACATTTCCTTTACTTCTGGTCGATGAGAGAAGTGGTACCAACCTTTTAGCCTGGGCTCAGCGCAATTGATGACGGTCAAATTATACCCGTAAAAGTCATCAACGTTGACCTTAAATCGAGATTAATAATATATATTTTATAATTAAATCACGTGTTATATTGATTATTTAATGTTATGTGATTTATAATTTATAATTTGGTATTTATCCATTTTGTATTATTTAAAAGAGATAATTTGGTATTTATATATTTTTATTTATAATTTGGTATTTATCCGTTTTTATTATTTAAATATGATTTACTTTGGGATAAATATTTATTTTGTAGATTGAGATAAATTTTGGAGGATAAATGCAAATGGAAGAATTAAATCTCAAGATAAATCAAAGGAAATTCAAGATAAAGATCGGATAAGCACGAAAAGAGGAGTAAGGAATGACACGAGCAAGCAAGCCAATCCAAAGCTTGGGGACATAATGGCGGCGGCATCCCCTTCCACACACACCAAGGGGGGGCGCATTTTGCTTTTTTTTCCGGAGATCGGCCGGGAGTTATCTTTAATTGTTTTGATATTTTGAAGTATATCTTTTAATTAGCTTGAACCCCTATAAATAGAGCTGTAAAAATTTCATTTGAGACACACCTCAGACACTTCTCTCAGTTTATAATAAAATCCTCCGTTTTTCTCAGAGCAGTTTTTTACAAGTTCTGCAATTATGTAAGTTCTTGTATTTAATTTCTCTTAGTTTTTATAATTAATTCCCCAATTATTATTTATCGTTTGAGATTGTTATTTCTTAGTTAAATGATGTAGATTTAGGATTATGACGTGAGGCAGTACGGATTCCTCGTCTATAAGGATCTGCATGCCCACGCCTATGTCTCGTGATCTATGTATGACTTTATTTTGATTAACAATCGTGTTTTTAGTAGATCTATATAATTGCTTTATGAATCTCTATTTTATCCGTTACGTATGTAAAAACGCTAAGATTTAGTTGTTCGTCGCGTCAATCTAGCCACGTCTTTATGGTGTGATTGTCCACCTAGAATTTCTTATCTTAGTAGGTATGTCACGCCACGCTGCTCGCCTGCTTTAATTAGCGTATGATTAGAAAATACCAATATAGGCTCCTAGGTCGGCTCATGAATTGATCTTCCGGGACTTTCAAATGAGATCTAGATCTGCTCAGACAGGGAATTGTGCACATCTAGTTATACGTAAATCGTAGATTAACATGATACCTAAAAAGTTAGTGTTAATGGACGGAGACTCGATGCGATCGCTAGAAGTATGCCTAATCACAGAATGTTGCCTAGGTGAGGAATACGGTTAATATCGGCATCCCTAGTTTTGTAAGCGTGCAAGTTATATGAGATGGAGGCCTAAAAAGCGAAGTCACGTAATGTAGCATAGTGATTTAGATGGCCTACCCGAAGCTAGATCTAGTTTAGGGGATGACTCCCGTAGACAATATAAGAGAAATACGAATTGGGTTAATAGTTAGTAAGTTTAGCTTAATTATATAGAATCTCTAGATCCAAACGATAACATAGTAATTGGGGAGGTTAATTACGTTGTTTATTTGTTGTGTCGTGTCGAGTCCTTTATCTTTCTTGTCTTTTGTTGGTCATAGACCGCCTTTGTGTGCTTGACATGATTAATTAATTGTTTGTATATAAATGACCCACAATTGGTTCCCTGTGGGATCGACCTTGATTCGCTATAGCTGTACTACGATGGACCTAGTCCTTTTCCTAGTATTGGTTTATGGTGGTCAAGTATTTTATTATCACTTGATCTACGTCATCAAGTTTGTGGTGCCGGGGAACCAACGGTCAATTTTATATATAAATAATTTTTATTCATGTTTAGCTTTTCGCTTTTGAGTCTGCTTTTTACGCTTTTGAGTCCCTCTCGTTGTCTCGCTTCCGTAAAAAAATAAAAAAAATCGGTCTCGCCTCAAATGAGCCACCACTTTTTTCGGGATTTTGTGTGTCTGCTTACTCAGATGTTTAATCCGTAGTCTCGATATAGCAACATGGGAAACCATGTTAAATTCAGTCTACGGTCTATTTGTTTTTGTTTTTCTCTGTTTGCAGAAACCAGGGAAACAATAATCCGAGTCAGTAATTTTTCGCGGGCGCTGAGAAAATAACCCAGCAACATGTGGAGCTACGAATCTACGATGGGAACAGCAATGGAAGCAACACCTTGAAAGCACCAAGATGGCTCCGAGAAAATAAATATTAAAAGGTTCGAATTATAAGTTGGTCTTTACATGAACCTGAGTATGAATCTTAGCCCGGAGTTGGTTTGTAAGATTAATTTTATTAGTGTGGAAGGTTCTGCCCAAATCTGTCTCATCTAGAGGGTGTATGGAAACATGTAGTCATTGAAAGGAAGCAGTGAATAAAGAGTTCCTCGTAGTTCTGTTAAAATCTCTTTGTCCTATGCATGAGATTGCTTCTACTGGCCATGGGAGCAACAATTTGTGTAGTTTTAAGGATTCGCAATCTAAAGAAGACGTTGAGTTTTGAGAGAGCATAATGAAGCAACATTATAGAGGATATGATTAAAATGGGTCCCTAGGACTAAATCTACCTAGAATTCACTAATGCCTAAAACGAGAGCCGAGGTAAGAGCTTTGTGTAAATGGTATGGATAGATGCCGTTTCCTAGGTCTCACAACCAAGTGGAAGGGGATTAATCCGCAGTGCCGACGAGCCCACGCCATATAGTGCTCAAGTGGGTCAACATCTCAAGATCCAAGAATGATAACTCGATAAGGATTATTTTTTTTGGAAAGTCGAGCTGAGGACTTTAAACTCAGAACTACTTCTTTAAAACCCTTAGGATTTCTTTTTAGTTTTTTAGGTTTTGTCTTCTTTGAGTCAAATAAGAGTAACGTGACATATGTTGAGGTTTTTTATTTTGCCGTGTTCCTTAACCAATTTTCAACCCACCCAAAACACAATTTCTTACCCACCCTTTATCTTTTCTTACCATCCTTATGTATATCTTTTTCTAAACCCATCATACTCTCAACCTCCATTTTGTTTACAAAATACCCTTGTGTTGCGTAGTTAGAAATATTGCTAAGTTTTAGTGATTATCTTTTCTCATTTTGTTTTCATGATCCTCGCCGAGGTAAGTGTAGCTATGACCCTAGCTCGATTTTAAAAGTTTTTGGTTCGATCAAAATACAACTTATTTTTCTACCGGAAGTTTTGAATTTCACATTTTTCCGCCTATTCCGGCATTTCTAGATGATGAGTTTTGTTCTAAAAATATCACACCGATCCGACCTTGTTGATGTCGTTAAGACCTTCTACGTGATAACTTGGGTAATTCGTAATTTCGAGGAGAAGCTACATCTCCCTAAGTTGTTGATATCCAATCAAAACGTGAAGCGTCTGCGCTGAGTATCTGATTTTATCTTTAGCCAATTGGTCACATTGAATCTGTTATACCTTACCAAGTGTCTCTTTTACACGGGATTGAATACATGGTTAATCCTGTCAACCTCATGTTTTCCCCCGTGGGGTAATGCTTTTTGATCTTTGTCTTCTCCACCCGGTTTTAAGCCTATTTAAGCGGTGGGGGTTATAGATGAAGACTACCATCTTTAGTTGATTGTTTATTTTTCTTTCTATTTGGTATTTTTCCTTTTGAGTCTATATATATATTTTTTTTAGAATTCGTGTCTGAATGAGTCGTTTTAACTCTTTGATTTTCCTTGTCATTGGTTGTATGGAATAAAGTGGCTTAATTTGTTTTTGGATATTTTATATCTAATTACTGCCACATTATTTTATAACTTCCATTGACATGTTATTAACGGTTTCGTGGAGTTTCGCTTGGTTTGCTTAAACAGTTTTCACTTGCTTCTCCACGACGTGCTTGGACTACTCCGATGTTCTCGCATCTACTTGAGAGCCGCTTTCCAGAGCTAAGTCTTTTCTTAAATTCTCATTTTTATTTGTCATCGGGGACAATGTCATGTTTAAGTGGGGGGTAAGAGACTTAGCTATGATATGTTATAATTGAAAATTGAATGAAACGGTGAAAAATTGAGAAAAATTGAATAAATGCCATATTATTTATCTCGTACCCTTAGAATTGTGAGTTCCTAGCTAAGAATTGATAGGAAAGGAACCAAGTTGCATGAGTACGTGATCATGTTATACTTATGTGAATGTAAATTTAAGGATATTCATGCCGATTGTTGCAAGTAGTTATTTATTATTCGATTACTCAATCTTTGAATCGATTTTTACCGCGCGAATTATAATAACTGAAGAAATTATGTGTACATTGCATAGACGATTGATTATGTGAACTTAGTGTCGATATTTATCTACTGATGTATTCTTATCTTCTAGCCATCAAAGCGGAGTAATAAGCTTGAGAATAATCTGTGTTTTGACAAAGTGTTAAACACTGGGCTTGTAGTAACATTACCAAAGTAGCTTCGCGCTTGTGGTAATATTCAATGCTATTAACCAATCCGTGAAAGGGGATTCTTGCAATGCATAATTTACTTTTAAAGCAAGTTTCTTTCTTGAGATGTGTTAATGCTTGAAAATATGAAAATATGAGAAAAAATTCAACTTTTAAGAGGCTTCGAGTATTTTTCTCGGTCTCCAAGTCCAAAAACCTCTTAGATAACGCTCTTGCTTATTGCACCATGTCTTCACCCATTGCGAGGCTTAAGAAGTGGGAATACTGATGTTGTTAGGTTGAGATTGCGAAGTTAGCATAAACTTTAATCTTGCCACTAATATATAAAATCGAATGCACATGCACACATCACTGGTTCATAATGAGTAGTAGTGAATAATGAATATCTTATGAGCATGAATGGTATGAGTTGACTCTGAGTTTCTTGTGTAAGTATGATTTGACCATGGAAAATGTTGTCTTGGGAATGACTTATTGATGCTTTGTTCGACGATCAAAGTCTAAGTGGGGGTAGTTGATGACGGTCAAATTATACCCGTAAAAGTCATCAACGCTGACCTTAAATCGAGATTAATAATATATATTTTATAATTAAATCACGTGTTATATTGATTATTTAATGTTATGTGATTTATAATTTATAATTTGGTATTTATCCATTTTGTATTATTTAAAAGAGATAATTTGGTATTTATCTGTTTTTATTTATAATTTGGTATTTATCCATTTTTATTATTTAAATATGATTTACTTTGGGATAAATATTTATTTTGTAGATTGAGATAAATTTTGGAGAATAAATGCAAATTGAAGAATTAAATCTCAAGATAAATCAAAGGAAATTCAAGATAAAGATCGGATAAGCACAAAAAGAGGAGGAAGGCATGACACGAGCAAGCAAGCCAATCCGAAGCTTGGGGACATAACGGCGGCGGCATCCCCTTCCACACGCACCAAGGGGGGGCGCATTTTGCTTTTTTTTTTCTGGAGATCGGCCGCGAGTTATCTTTAATTGTTTTGATATTTTGAAGTATATGTTTTAATTAGCTTGAACCCCTATAAATAGAGTTGTACGAATTTCATTTGAGACACACCTCAGACACTTCTCTCAGTTTATAATAAAATCTCTCCTGCTTTTCTCGCAGAGCGCTTTTTTACAAGTTCTGCAATTATGTAATTTCTTGTATTTATTTTCTCATAGTTTTTATAATTAATTCCCCAATTATTATTTATCGTTTGAGATTGTTATTTCTTATTTAAATGATGTAGATTTAGGATTACGACGTGAGGCAGTACGGATTCCTCGTCTATAAGGATCCGCACGCCCACGCCAATGTCTCGTGATCTATGTATGACTTTATTTTGATTAACAATCGTGTTTTTAGTAGATCTATATAATTGCTTTATGAATCTCTATTTTATCCGTTACGTATGTAGAAACGCTTAAGATTTAGTTGTTCGTCACAATAATCTAGCCAATGCCTTTACGGTGTGATTGTCCACCTAGAATTTCTTATCTTAGTAGGTATGGCTACGGCCACGCTTGCTCGCCTGCTTTAATTAGCGATGATTAGAAAATACCAATATAGGCTCCTAGGTCGGCTCATGAATTGATCTTCCAGACTTTCAATGAGATCTAGATCTGCTCAGACAGGGGAATTGTGCACATCTAGTTATACGTAAATCGTAGATTAACATGATACCTAAAAAGTTAGTGTTAATGGGACGGAGACTCGATGCGATCGCTAGAAGTACGCCTAATCACAGAATGTTGCCTAGTGAGGAATACGGTTAATATCGGCATCCCTAGTTTTGTAAGCGCAAGTTATATGAGATTGAGGCTCAAAAAGCGAAATCACGTAATGTAGCATAGTGATTTAGATGGCCTACCCGAGCTAGATCTAGTTTAGGGGATGACTCTCATAGCCAATATAAGAGAAATACGAATTGGGTTAATAGTTGGTAAGTTTAGCTTAATTATATAGAATCTCTAGATCCAAACGATAACATAGTAATTGGGAGGTTAATTACGTTGTTTATTTGTTGTGTCGTGTCGAGTCCTTTATCTTTCTTGTCTTTTGTTGGTCATAGACTGCCTTTGTGTGCTTGACATGATTAATTTATTGTTTGTATATAAATGACCCACAATTGGTTCCCTGTGGGATCGACCTTGATTCGCTATAGCTGTACTACGATGGACCTAGTCCTCTTGCTAGTATTGGTTTATGGTGGTCAAGTATTTTATTATCACTTGATCTACGTCATCAGCAATGAGATGAAAAACCCAGAAGAGGCCCACAGAGAACTGAACTCCGACCGCCCGGCACAGAATGACAAACCCCACCACAGTTCTAACCTCTGACGGGGCCATTTGAGCTGCAACTATTCCATAATGTAACAACGTAGACATGAATTCTGGACATATAGGCAACCTAAGACAGCCTTCAGTTGGACCTCATAGATGGCAAAGTGACCATAAGGAGGACAGGACGCATATGGATAAAGATCAGTTGGAACCAAGGGCGCAAACTCTTCCGAATTCACTCCAAATTCATGGAAGATGCATTCCACATTGCTTTGGGCTAGCACAGAAACCATCCAATGACCACCCATGATATCTTGAGTGTCTTTGGTAGCTTTAAGTCTCCGGTAAAGGTCCGGCAGGGAAAGTAAATGGTGTGAAGAGAAAGCGGTAGACACCGGCGGGGGAGGAGCCCAAGGAATTTCCTCAAAAACCACTGGCCTCTCCCAAGAGGATCTGATGAAGGCCTCCGATGAAAGAGATTCTTCTTCTGTAGAATCAAAGGAAAGAGGCCTACTCATTGGAGAAAAAGAGAAAATTTGTGATAAGAGTTCACGAGGAAATGATAGTTGCAAGTGAAAAGAGAATGGTGCTTTCTGATATGACAAGGTAATATCATGAGGATACACCTTGGGAACCGCTACCATTTATAGTAGGAAACAATGACACCTCGATTTCTAGGACGGCCATAACTGCGGTATAACGGTTCCCACGACGGTTCAAAATCTACTGTATATGACGGTCGTATTACGTGATCCGAGCCGACTTCCACAGTGCTCGGCCGATCCAGGGGCTTTTGATGATGCCAAAAACTGACCTTACCCACGTGTAACCCCTTCAGTAGCATAACATTGAATGAAGGTAGAGAAAACCTTCCCTACGAGTAAGAACCCCTGGTGTCTGAGCTATAGTAGCTCGGCTACTCTCTCCCAATCCCGGAAGATCGGCCAATGCTCAAGGCTGACCTTTGAGCTGTACGAACCCAAGTACTCATCTGACCCCTCTAGGTTGCCTAACACTTGTAATCAAACTTGCTCACATCCGATCTATACGGTCAGCCTAGGTCTCTTTCCGGACCAAACCATTTACGCACGCACCAAATCAGATAATCATGGAAAGAATCCCATGTCATTAAGACTCCAATCTTTATCATTTAATACAAATATTTGAACATCATAATTATCTCCTAAAATCTTGGATATTAATCAATCATAATCTTTTTCCTTAGGGAACACGCCAATCAGAGTCCACCATGGACACGCCACACGCTAACCCTGGGGCACAAGCCCTCTATATAAACGATCCCTAAGAAACTACAGAGACTTGATTCCAATCCCCGCATTGGATACGTAAGCAGCTTGATCATCATCAAGTGCAAGCTAAAACATCTCACAACCACCCCCCTCTTTCTATTGTTCTTTGCATTTTAGAAGCTTTGATAGGTTGTCAAAAAAGGGAGAGAAATCCAGAATTTGAGTACATGATTTTTGGAATCGTCACATACTTTTCTTTAATAATCTAATATTGCATCATACTTGTGTGAGTATTAGGGTTTTTCTCTAAAATTCATATGTTGAACATTCAATTTCCGAATAAGGACTTGGTAACTAAGAGCGACGTGTTATAGTTGGTATCAGAGCCTAAGTTAGAAAAACATGGCATAACACTTCCGTATAGGATTTGAATTTTAGGCTAAAATCTCATAAAGTCTATATCTCTGTGGGTTGATCATG
The DNA here is from genome assembly GCA_026214975.1 of Gentiana macrophylla. Taxonomy (NCBI): domain Eukaryota; kingdom Viridiplantae; phylum Streptophyta; class Magnoliopsida; order Gentianales; family Gentianaceae; genus Gentiana; species Gentiana macrophylla. The sequence goes on along the minus strand of JAOBSW010001127.1, from coordinate 108,413 downwards.
TTATACCGAAGGTGGTGTTGGTACATAGATTTGACAAGATATATAGGCTTGAATATATTTGGTAAGAATGAAGGTGTAGTTCCTCAAGTAGATGTTTGTGGCTTTGTTGATGAGCATCATATCTGAGACCTTAGGCTTTAAGTGCTTCAAAGTAATTAAAAATAAGATCTCTTAAGTTTAAATATTTGTTAGGTTCTCAGATTGTTGGTCCCTTGAAAAGGCTTTGGTTAAGTTTAGAGGGGGGTGAATAAACTTAACACTAAAATTTTTGGAGTTAACAAACTCAAGAACTTCAAGAGAAATCACGATACCTCAAGAGTTCATCGATACCTCAAGAGTCTCGCGATACACATGAGTTCACCATCGATGAATGAGTTTATTGAATTTGTGCAAATGGAATTATATCAAAAATAAAGCCTTGTTACTTGTTAAATATGATACTAAGTATTAGATACTCAAGAGTGTATGTGTGAGTTCAGCTTGCTATAGATTCAATAGGTTGATGTGTATAATAAACTAAATGCGTAATGTAAGTGCGTAAAATAAATAGTAGATTTTATAGTGGTTCCGTGGTGTAATCCTCGCTACCCACTCTTCTCTTGTGATGTTGGAGGTAATTCACTGTAGATCTTTTGATGTAGTTGTTACAAAGATTCCTAAGTTGCTTGTCCTTCACCAATGACTATGGCTTCACAAACCGAAAACTAGAATGTGTAGGATTGTCGCCCCAAAGTCTTCCACTGGTCCTTGAAGGGTAGGATTGCCTCTTCACCACCTCCACCACAAACAACATGCCTTCACACCTAGCGATGTTTCACTGCCTTCAGAGATTGTTGTAAGATAAGGATTGAATCAAGTAATGATTCACTTGCAAAGCAGCCTGATTAGGATGATATAATCAAAGAAGCCTGCGCCTTCAAGTGTGTAGGCTTGATGTAGCTACGTAATACATACGAAGGTTTATCAATCAAGAATTTTTCTCGCTTTTACTCGATCAAGTTGGTTAAGCTCAAGAGGTTCAAAGCAGGTGTTCATGCAAATTCATAAATATCTCTTATATTTTTCTCTTAAGGTTTATCAATCATCAACTTTTTTCGTGTTGAAAGTCCTCTATTTATAGGTAGGAGTGCATGTGACTTCTATTTGAAATTCAAATATAACCGTTCCTGATTTTTGTCCTATTCGATTTGCTTTATGTCACTATTCATAGGATCGACACTCGCTGTAATCCTTTTGACAAATTCAAATCATTCACCCTTTGACTTATAACCATTGGATAAAGTCCTCAATCATCCCAACGTCCTTTTAATCTTAGCCATTGATTTGTTTGATAAATCAGAGGTAGTTGGCTGTCCTTATCTATGTAATCTTCCAATGTAATCTTGAATTAATCGAGGTATATTATCGCAGTTTCATCACCGTAATAATATATCATCACGAATAAAGAACTTGTCGTATCAAATACAATGCAACTGATTTCTTTTATCTAACTTTTATCTGTGAAGTTAGATTACACCTTTTTAATTATAGCCAAGTTCCAAACATCATCCAACTTATGGAACTTAGACCTTTCAAGACAAGGTATATGTAATCGCTTAGGTCAACACGCACTTGCCTAAAATCTGATTTCATATCCTTGACTTTAATTACTAAGTTTGATCCCTTAGCCTTCATTTATCGAGTTTGAGCCCTCTCACTTTCCTCGCCAAAGAGGTTCCCGACTAGTCTATCGACCTATCTACCCTATCGAAAAGACCATCACTGATATAAATCACCGACTATTGCAAAGGCTTGTTTGATCAAACCTAGTCAAAGATCAAACTCTAATAAACTTATACATTTGATCTAGACATCTTTTTGCCTTTGCACTATAACAGTTGGTTTGACACTCATCACTAAAACTTAAAATAAGTCCAACAATTTCCCCTTTTTTGGTGATGATGCCACTACCCTCACCTAACAGCAAAGCAAAAAGATTAAAACAAAAACAGAACAAATTTGATCATCTTTCATTATAAACATTGTTCACATTATTACAGTCTAGATACAGCAAAGATAAAACAATTGAGTATGCTGATCTACTGTCTTCTCTCTCTTTCTTGCCTTTCCTTCTCCACTTGCTCTTGATAGGTTCTGATCTCTTCTATCATGTCTCTCATCCACTCATTCTCAATCAAAGTGAAATCAATATAGGGATTCACTTCTTTCCACCAATTCCAGTGCCTCTGTAGAATGAGATTCATTTGATTGACCCCGAACCCAAACTTCATGTAAAGCTCTTTAAACTCAACAAGGGAGTCTTTTGCCTTGGTGATAGGTAAATTTCTTTCACCTCTACCACCTCTTCCACCTCTTCCACCTCTACCAAATTTATATCAGTGCTCTTAAGGCTTTAACCCTTGCTTCCCAAAACTTCAATCCCAAGAAAGAGTTTAAACCTTCATGAAACCCCCTTGTCATGATAGGGGTTCTCTTATTGTAGTACTCTTCTTGTATTGCCTCGTGAGGTCATCAAGAAGTTGAACTCGCCAGTGTGTGTTCCTTGAAAGCATTAGTGTCACCTCTCCCATCTTTCTCTCAGGCAAATATTCTAGCAGCCTCTTTTGCTATCATTGCTTGGCCTTCTTCCCTTAGTGACATCATCAACAAACCGACATTAAGGCATGAACACTCTCCTGCAGTGATGACCAGATTACTCATTGTCCTTCCATTATTTCAGCTTCTTGTATCAACCGCAGTAATCCCGATTGCAAAGTCTGCTTCCAGAGATTGATCCTTTCAAGAAGCTTAGATCCAATCCAAAGAGGTGAGATGTTCCAAAGCCTTTCAAAGAGTTTGGGTGTTTCAAAGCAAGTGTATCAAGTTTTGATGGATAGAAGCAAATTGGTCTTTCAAAACTTGTCCTTCACTTTATTCCCATGCTTGATTCCCTCACATCCAAAGAACAAAGTGTTTACAAAGATTTTGAGTGGATGTGAAATTTGAAGCAACCGTGTCGTGCATTGTCTGCTTTCATTCACCATCTTCACTCGCTTCTTCAAATCTTTGTTCTTGTCTATCCAGCTTGAGTTCTTAATCGCTGCATGTCATTCCCGATACCTCAACTCATTTAACACTTCTACCGCACTCCACCACCATACCTCCAAAGAATTCCATCAAGAGTTCTTCTACAAGATATTGTGCCTTTTGTCTCGCCGATGACCATTGCCTTGCTCATATATTTCCCAAAGCAGGACATGTCCTTCCTCAACCATAGAACCAAGGATGTCTTCCATTATAGGATCTTGTGCAGTTTCTTCAAAGAACCTCTTCCTCCCAAAAATTTGAAATTGGCCATCATCAGAATCATAGTCCAAAGAAATTGCTTTTCTTCATCAACAACAAAGCAAATTTCATCAACATCTTTCCTTACAAAGGGGCTTTGTCTCCAAAGAGGCTCCACTACAAAGCTCTGATCGAGACAACAGGGTTTCCTCCAAACCCAAATCTTGTTCCAACCTTTGTCCAGTGTCGCTTGTAACTCAAAGAAACTGCACTCCTGCTCCAACTCGTGTCTAGGTGCCGCTTGATCCTCAAAGAACATGTACCTCCTCTTCAACTCTTGGATCTGGTGCAATGAATGCCACAACAACTTGATCAGGGAATATATCCATGTTGTCTTGTTGAAATTCCCCAATATCACCAATCCTTCTCAGAAGATTTGCAGTGTTGGATAAGGTCCCCTCAGTGTCAATCCAGTCTTGATATTGAATTGATTCCTCTGAACTGGCACTGGGTTCACTAAAATCAGTAATCCTTTCCTCATCCAGATCCTCATTCATATCTTCACCTGGCCCTCCTCACAGACTCCACACAAGAGCAAAGTGGGTTCATCCTCTCGCACTATCAAGGCTTCCTCGCCCAGCTGGCTTCAACTGGTGTTTCTCTAGCCACTCCACTGGTCTCTCCTAGAAACATAGGAGGGTCATCATCAGAGTCACATGAATCACTGTCAGGTGTGTATTTTGGATCTCTGAACATGATAGCTCCACTCTTCTTTCCTTCATCTAGAAGATCCATCAGCCTAGTTTGCAAGATTGTGGTGTCTATTAAGTCCAAAGAGTTGTCCACACCACCGATCAAAGGCCCATTCCTCAAATCCACTCATTGGATCAAGAATGGTTTCTGTTTTCTTGTAGAATCCAAACTTCCAAAGTAAATAGTTTTGGACTTTCTTGAAGTTAGGATCTACTTTCCCTTTCTTGGATGCCTTCTCATATGGCATAGATGGCTTCCTGGGAACTGTTTCAGAAGCTTGATGACCTCCAAAGGTCTCAAAAAGAAAATTTAAAGTGTCTTCAATGGATGCATGAAGGTCAGTAGGTTGCTCAAGAGGTACATTTGTGCCTACTACCTCCAACTGCTCCACACTTACTTCCCCCTGACTTATATGCTCATCAGCAGGGTCAGCAGCAGATGGCTCTTCCCCCTGAACTATTGCAGGAATTGCAGGGTCTTGAACCAATGTTTCACTCACCACAAAGCAGTGTAGATTCAAAGTGGTTTGTCAGTGGTTCTTCTGCAAGTTGCTCAACAACAACTTGTTCACTTTTAGTAGGCTCAAAGCACTTTAGTAGGTGAGGATCCAACAACATCAACAATGTGTTCACTTTTGTAGTCTCATTGTGACTCTCTAGCAAAGTTGCTCAAAACAACCTATGATTCCTCATTAGGCTTGATAATGGTTAATGGCTCAAAGATCAATAGCCTCTCCTACTTCTTCCTGCTTTCTTCTTGTGTCCTTTGAGCCTCTAAGATTTTCAATTGTTTCCCCTTTCCATGTTTCTTCTTATGAATAATCTCCTTCATCCTCTTGGAAAGTGGCTCATCTTCAATCTCAATCACAAGAGACTTCTCTTTCATCGGGCTTCTTCTCTCGTTGTTCCCCAAAATTTCAACAACAGCTTTTCTAGCAAATACAAAGAGGTCGGTCAAGAATCTCATCTTCACTGACCATCACCAGACTCAGCATCAGGTCGCTTGCTTTTGTTCTTTTAGGCTTTAATATCTCGCTTATCTTCCTTGTATCTCAGCAGCCTTTCTTTCTCAAGAACCTTCTTTGGTGCAAAGAGGGTTTAATAGATTTCTTAACAGCTTGCTTGACCTCGCTCACTACCAAAGATCACCATCATCTCCATCATTATCACTATCAAGAAATTTCAAGAAGACCTTCCTCATCATCATCCGCATCAGTGATAGCATAATCAATCTCTTTCTTGTATCTAGATTGATTAATCTTTTCAAAGCTACATCGTGATCTCCGATGATTCAAAGAGGTTCAACCATTAATCCTAAGGGCAAAGCCTTGGATTTTCTCTTTCCTTCTCTTTCCTCTTTGCAACCTTCTTCATGTAATGAATGAAATACCCAAACCCAATCAAACTTCATACTTATGGAAATGATCATCAGTAGCTCTATCTTGGGTCCTGACAGAGTATCCATACTTCCAACCAGCCCTAAGATGTTCTTTGCAATGATTTTGCTCAGCAGGTTGTACTCATTCCCTATGTATCTAACATTGATACCTGGAATTGATTTGGTGGCTTTATCGGTCTTGATTTTTTCAACAAAATCCATCATGGATAATCCCATTGCCTCAGGATTTACTGGACCATCTACAACTTCTTCAAAGCCAAAAACTTCCCTCAGAAGACTTGAGGAAACTTCTATTTCTTGTCCATTCACAACTGTTGTGAATGCTTCAGTTCCTTCCTTTACCACAATATTTTTCCAGAAACTGACAACGTTTGTATATGAGATCGTTTCCAATCTGATATTCAGTATGTTCTCCAGGCCTGCATATCTCCTTATTCTTCTACCAATGTTGATAGCTAATTCTGATTTGTTAGCATCAACAACAAAACCTCTAACACTTTGGCTTGTTCCAATCAACATCAATCTTTTCCGCCATTGTTAAAGAAAAAATGAGATGAAGAAGAAAATTTCTCAAATCAAGGCTCACACAAAGGTAAAAACAGAGTATTGAACTGAGATTTTGTGAGTAGAGAATCATTGTGATAGGTCCAGATAAATAGACAGAGGGTGGTTGTAACTGTCAGTGCACGTACATCCACACTAACCACGATTAATATGAGTAAATGCTGTCTTGACACGTGGCCTCTTTCTTCTCCAAAACGTTTGTAACCGTTGGATCGTGTTAACTGCGGTTATAAAGGATGAAATAAATATCCCGCCAATCTGCTTTTTGACTTTAATAAGTTTGACTGTGTAACGTTACATACATCAGACTTGTCATCAGCATGGTTGGCTCAAAGAAATTTGGCCGACATAGTGTCTCAAAGAAATTGCCGATAAGATCACTCACGATGCTTAAATTCCTTTGTGTTGTCCAACTGATAATACAAAATGAAGTTTAATACGAATGATAGATCTGTCAAGTGAGCTCACCCAACATGACAATGACCAATCCCATTGGCAACCTCATTTGCTCAATTGTCCAACAATAAGTACATGGAATTGTTGATACCAATGACTAATCTGCTAAGTGAGCTCACCCAACATAGCAAAGACTAATCCCTTGGTGAATTCCAAGACACCGCCGATCACCAACTTTAATGATTCCAAGTTCTGTCCTTAATTTTGCAAATCTTTCACTATCCAATGGTTTAGTGAAAATGTCAGCAAGTTGATCTTCAGTAGAGGATATAAAGAACCACCACATCCTTCTTTTCAACATGGTCTCTTATAAAGTGATGTCTCACATCAATATGCTTGGTTCTTGAGTGCAAGACATGATTTTCAAAGTGATTGCAATTGCACTTGTGTTGTCACACATAATTGGAATTTCTTTCTTCTTCAATTCCATAATCCCTTAATCGTTGTCTTAACCATAATATTTGTGCATAGCAGCTTTCCAAAGAAGAATATACTCGCTCAAAGAAGGGAAGTTGAAATGGAATTCTGCTTCTTGTTGAACCATGAAACCAATCTATTTCCCATTAACTGACAGGTTCCTGAAGTGCTTTTCCTATCAATCTTGCATCCAGCATAATCTGAATCTGAGTAGGATATGACCTTGAAACTTCCATCTTTAGAATACCATATCCCTACTCCCAAAGTCTCTTTAAGATATTTGAGAACTCTTTTAACTGCACCTAAATGGCTTTCTTTAGGTTTAGATTGAAATCTTGCACAAACACCTACAGAAAAGGATATATCAGTCTCACTGGCAAAGAGAGGTACAAAGAGATCGCCTATCATCCTCCTGTATAAGGTCAGATCAACATCTTTTCCTTCTTTATATTCATCCAATCTTATGTTTGTACTCATTGGAGTTGATATCCTGGCACTATTTTCCATACCAAACTTCTTCAGCAACTCCTTGGTGTACTTGGTTTGATGAATGAAGATTCCATCTTTCATCTGCTTAACTTGCAATCCCAAAAAGTAGTTCATTTTTCCCATCATACTCATTTGGAATTTGCTCTTCATTAGATTTGCAAACTTTTCACATAGCAATTCATTTTCGTAACCAAAGATTATGTCATCAACATAAATCTGCATCAAAGCAGGTGTCGCCCCTTCAATGATTCTCAAAAGAGTCTTGTCAATGGTGCCTTTTGTAAAACCATTGTCCACCAAGAATTGAGATAGAGTCTCATACCAAGCTCTTGGTGCTTGTTTCAATCCATAAAGTGCCTTGTTGAGTCTATACACTTTATCTTCTTGATCTTTAACTTCAAATCCAGAGGTTGTCGAACATACACTTCCTCCTCTGTAATGCCATTCAAGAAAGCACTTTTGACATCCATTTGATATACTTTGAAGTTTTTATATGCAAAGATGTGCCAAGAATAACTGATAGCTTCCAAACTTGCAACAGTGCATAAGTTTCATCAAAATCTATTCCTTCCGCTTGAGAATAGCCTTTGCAACTAGTCCGGCCTTATTTCTTACAATGGTACCAGATCCATCAAGTTTGTTTCTCAGATACCCATTTAGTACCAATGATATTTGCATGACTAGCCTTTCAACTAGTGTCCAAACTTGATTTCTTTCAAATTCATTTAACTCTTCTTGCATAGCAATTATCCAACTGATCTAGAATTGCTTCTTCAACAACTTTTGGTTCCATTTGAGATAGGAAGCATGTAAACATAGCTTCTAGTTGTCTTCTAGTTCTTACACCTTGTCAATGTTGCCAATAACTTGTTCAAGAGGGGTGATCCCTTAACCATTGTGGATTTTGGTTAGATTGATTCTCAGGAACATCATCTTCAATAGGGTCTGCTGTTTCTTCAACAGGGGTTCAGCAGATCCTTGAACTGCTTCAGTTGTTGCATCGCAGTGTCATCACAGGTGTTCAAGAGGCGTAATCGTAAACTTTTAAGTCATTAAACCTTTCCTGCACTTCAACACCATCCGGATCGCTGACTTGTAAGTTCTCAAGAGTTTCACAACCTTCATCTTCCATACCAAAGAACTTAGGTTCATCAAACACAACATGGATTGTCTCCTCATGTTTCAGTGACCTTTTATTCAGTACCCTGAATGCCTTGCTGACTGAAGAATATCCCAAGAAGATTCCTTCATCTGATTTAGGTTGGAATGTCTTCAAATGTTCCTTATGATTCAAGATAAAACATTTACTTCCAAATGGATGGAAATAGATATGTTGGATATCCTTCCATTCCAAATCTCATAAGGTGTCTTCATTGTGTTTCTTATTCACCGATGTTCTATTTTGTGTATAGCATGTCAGGTTAATCGCTTCAAATTTCAAGATCTTCGTAGCAATGCCTCACAAATCATAGTCCTTCCCGCTTCTTTTGTAGAGTTCTTTTTTTCTTTAAGCAACCCCATTTTGCCGAGGTGTACCAAAGAAGAGTTAAGTTGATGTAGTACACCATTCTGCTCACAGATTCTCTTATAACTTTATTAAGAAACTCAGGCCTTTGTCTCGATCCGATTTTTACTATCATTAAACTTTTCTCATTTTGTAATCTCTTCAAAAGATCGCATCTTCTTGAGTGGTTCACTTTTCTTGTTCATAAATACTACCCAAGTGTATCTAGAATAATCATCCACAACCACTAAGGTGTATTTCTTTCCTCAGAACACTTGTTGGTGTAAATGGTCCAAAAGATCCATATGCATCACTCCAAGACTCTATTAGTTGATTGCTTAGTCTTTGATTTGAAGCTTGATTTGGTCTGCTTACCTTGGCCGACATGCATCACATATAATATCTTTCTTGAATGTGATCTCGTAAACCAATCACCGCTTTTCTTCACCAACCGATTGATGTCATCAAAATTTAAGTGATTTAATTTCTTGTGCCATAACCAGCTTGAGTTCTCGACTTGGTATGCACAATCAGTGCAAGCTTCGAACTCGCAGAGACTACACCACAATGTACATGTTTTGTTGTCTTCGCCACCAATACAACTTGATCACCTCTTTCACCGATGACAATACAGCTTGTTTTTGTCAAAAGTGACCTTGTATCCCATGTCACACTGTCCAAAGGCTCAACAAGTTGTAGTCCAAATCCTTCCACATAAGCAACATTCCTCGATTGTTAGTCTATTCCTTACAAGTGTGCCATAGCCTCTTGTATAACCAGTGTGTTCTTCTTGTTTCCAAAGTTCACTCTTGACCATCCTTTGCTATGTATCTTGTCGATAATTCTACTCTTGGTCATGTGTCCGAACATCCACCACAAAGTACCGCATACCCTACAAAACAAAATCAAGAATTTTAGGTACCCAAACCTGCTTGGGTCCATAATGGTCGGCAGTAAGAATGACCTCCGGCAAATTCCCATAAGGTCTTCTTCTAAAGGTGTCATACTTAGGTTCATACATGTATTCTACACATCCATAAGTTCTAACAGTTGGTTGTGTGGAATTCACATATGTTTTCTGGCCTTTTGATTTATAATGCTGTTTGAAGTGATTCTTGTTGTTAGAAGCATTATTATAACCATTAGTTTGTCATTCTCACAGAAATGTACTTCTATAGTATGGAGTCCGCTGAGGTCCCTCATTGAGGTCATGTGTAAGTCCTCCATGAGTCCTTTGTGTATTCCATTGCTTAGGTTTTACCTTAGCAAAGATGGTTATATTTGTTGTTTTTAGCATTAGGTGCATGAATATTCCACCATCATCAAGAGGGAACAATCTACCTTTCCCCCGAGATAAGTATCCTTGAATGATTAACATTTTTGGGTTTAGGATTCTTATCCTTGGAATATTTTTGACTTTTACCTTTTGTGGTCCAAAGAGACTTGGTAGTGTGTCCGCTATCAAGAGGTTCAGAGGCACATCACCTCTATCTTTAGATTTATTCTTTTGCTAGAGTCGTTGACTTTTTGACTTCTCGATGTTGTTTCCTTGAGATTTTCTCAAAGAAGCTTTGTCGCCTCAAAGAGCTTCTACTTGAGTTGGATATTTTGCAAGTACAAACTTAGGGCCAATTCTCGTACTAGTTCAAGATCTTGCCGATCCATTCATGTTGGATCGCTGAGTTTCAAATCCAAGACCTGGCCCTATCACCATAGGGCTTCCTGATTTGAATACAAAGATAGAAACAAGATTGTTCAAAGATTCAGGGCTATCAATGTTCAAAGCAGACTTATGCTGATTCTGTTCAACTTCTTTTTCCTTTCCTTTAAGAATTCTCAATTCAGCTTTCAATCTTTCAACTTCTGATTGAAGGGCTTCTTTTTTTGCCTTCACAATCTCATAACCAGATTGTATTTTCCTTAGTTGATTAAGGATGGCATCCAAAGTTTCTTCATTGTCAGAGTTTTTTGGATTGGAACCACAGGTTGATTCACAATCACTTTCATCATGAGTGTTTTTAGATGCAGAGTTATATACCTCCTCCTGCTTTCATCCATGGTAGCCATCAAGGCATAGTCTTCCATCTCAAAGAATAAGTGCAAAGTGTCATCAGATTCATTTCCTTTTTCTGATTCCACTTCATATCCAGATTCATCTTCAGCAACCATAGCCTTCTTGCCAAATCTTCTTTGTTGACTTTTGGTCTTCAGTAGGTCTGGACAATCAAGTCTAAAATGTCCAGACTTTTTGCAATTGAAGCAAATATAATCTGGTTCCTTTTTCTGCTTTAGTTCAGGACATTCAGGTTTGAAGTGTCATGGTTTCTTGCATTGAAAGGACAAGTAGTCATTGTCTTTCCTGGATTCCTCCTTCTTTTCACTAGGTTACCTTGTAAAATTCCTTGGGGAGCTTCTTCCAGTTTTCATCATTCTTATCTTCTTGCTCAAGAATGCAACTGCTCTGCATCTCATCCAAGAAGTCATCTTGAGCTTCGATCCTTCTTCTTGATGTGAAGCGCATAAAGGTTGTGGTTTTTGGCTCTTCTTTTCGCCAGCCAGTGACAACTTCTTTTTGAATTCATATGCTTTAAGATATGAGAATAACTTGAATGTATCTTCTTCATGCAGCTTTTCATTTCTTCTATGGTCATCTACTTTCATCTTCCAACCATCAAGAGTGTAAATCTTCCAAGATTTTTGTGTTTATTTCTTCCTTTGAATAATTAACACACAGCAGGGTGAGTTCATCCAGAATTGCATTGAACCTAGATTCCATTTGTTCAATGGTTTCATTTGGTTTCATTTCAAACTTTTGGAACCTCTTCTTTGCCACACCGATTTTATTCTTCTTTATTTCATCGCTGCCTTCACAGATCAACAACTCAGTAGTTTGTCCCAAAGTTCTTTTGTCGCTTTTACGCCTTTCACTTTCATATACATGTTGCTATCCAGAGTTCTGTAGATGATATCAATAGCAATGTTGTTTAGATTTGCTCTCTTTCTATCTTCAGCAGTCCATTCCTTTTTAGGCTTTGGAATGTACTGTGTCTCATCACCCACTGTTACAGCTTTTGTTATCTCCAGTGGTCCATATGTGAGCACATCCATCATTTCATCATGAGTTGCAGCTAGATAAGCCTGCATACGACGTTTATATTCATCAAAACGATCAGCAGAACACATCAACATTGTTCTAGCATACTGATTGTTGTCCATGATGCAAAGTTTATGAAAGTTAGAATTTTGAAAGAGTTTTCAAAGAATTTTCACAAGTACAACAAGTAGGAATTCTTCAGAACAAAAGCACTGCTCCGATACCAATTGTTGGTCCCTTGAAAAGGCTTTGGTTAAGTTTAGAGGGGGGGTGAATAAACTTAACACTTAAAACTTTTTGGAGTTAACAAACTCAAGAATCTCAAGAAAATTCATTGATACCTCAAGAGTCTGCCGATACCTCAAGAGTTCACCGATACACGTGAGTCTCATCATGAATGAGTTTATCAATTTGTGCAAATGGAATTATATAAAAATAAAGCCTTGTTACTTGTTGTTAAATATGATACTAAGTATTAGATACTCAAGAGTGTATGTGTGAGTTCGCTTTCTAGATTCAAGAGGTTGATGTGTATAATAAACTAAATGCGTAATGTAAGTGCGTAAAATAAATAGGTAGATTTTATAGTGGTTCCAGTGGTGTAATCCTCGTCACCCACTCTTCTCCTCGTGATGTTGGAGGTAATTCACTGAGATCTTTGATGTAGCCTGTTACAAAGATTCCTAAGTTGCTTGTCCTTCACCAATGACTATGGCTTCACAAACTCAAAACTAGAACATGTAGGATTGTCGCTCCAAAGTCTTCCACCGTCCTTGAAGGGTAGGATTGCCTCTTCACCACTTCCACCACCACAAACAATGCCTTCACACACCTAGCGATGTTTCACTGTCTTCAGTAGATTGTTGTAAGATAAGGATTGAATCAAGTAAATGATTCAGTTGCAGCAGCTTGATTAGGATGATATAATCAGCAGCTTGTAGTCTTCAAGTGTGTAGGCTTGATGTAGCTTGAATACAGAATACACTTGAAGAATTTACTCGATCAAGAAGGTTAATCTCAAGAGGTTCAAAGAGGTGTTCTTGCAAATTTCGTAAATATCTCTTATATTTTTCTCTTAAGGTTTATCAATCATCATCTTTTTCTGAGTTGAAAGTCCTCTATTTATAGGTAGGAGTGCATGTGACTTCTATTTGAAATTCAAATATAACCGTTCCTGATTTTTGTCCTATCTGATTTGCTTTCATCACTATTCATAGGATCGACATCGCTGTAATCCTTTTTGACAAATCCAAATCATCCACCCTTTGACTTATAACCATTGTATAAAGTCCTCGAATCATCCTAACGCCCTTTTAATCTTAGACATTGATTTGTTTGAAAATCGAGGTAGTTGGTCAGTCCTTATCCATGTAATCTTCCAATGTAATCTTGAATTAATCGAGGTATATTATCGCAGTTCATCACCGCTATAATACTATCATCATTAACATCAACTTGTCGTGGTATCAAATACAATGCAAATGATTTCTTTTATCTAACTTTTATCTCGTGAAGTTAGATTACACCTTTTAATTATAGCCAAGTTCCAAACATCATCCAACTTATGGAACTTAGACCTTCTCAGACAAGGTATATGTAATCGCTTTAGGTCATCACAGCACTTGCCTAAAATCTGATTTCATATCCTTGACTTTAATTACTAAGTTTGATCCCTTAGCCTTCATTTACCGAGTTTGAGCCCTCGCCTTCGCCTTCAAAGAGTTTCGACTAGTCTATCGACCTATCTACCCTATCGAAAAATCATCATTGATATAAATCACCGACTATTACAAAGGCTTGTTTGATCAAACCTAGTCAAAGATCAAACTCTAATAAACTTATACATTTGATCTAGACATCTTTTGCCTTTGCACTATAACAGCTTGGTTTGGCACTCATCACTAAAACTTAAAATAAGTCCAACATGTATCATAGTAGGAAGTTAATAAGAATGGCTTTATGGCATACACAAGCGGTTAGAAGCATCTCAGTGATCTCTTTCTAACTTCATACATTTGCTACCAATACACTTATGTGTTATTATCCATCCTATTTGAAAAGTAAGTTACCAACTAGGACATGGTGTAGATGTCAATGTTTTATCTAGATTGTGTGGAGGATGAGTGGAGTTAGGTTGATCCCAGTGGATCGCTTTGTCTTATCTTTTCCATAGTTGTTAAAGGATGGTTTTGTGATCTCTTCATGCAACAATGTTTGATCCCTTAAGCAAGTTCCCTATGAAATCCTTAATGGAGTTATTTCAATGATATCATCACCATTTTCTCTAATAATACTTGAGCCATCCTTGAAGCTTGACCTAATTGTGCATCATGTGAGGTCCCTCGTCGGAAGCCTTTTCTCTTCGCAAGGTCTCCTCTGAATTCTTTGGCTTTCAATCTGTAATGGTTTGAGGTTCTTCATCTTTCATTCTTAAAAAAAGGTTGAATCTTCTCATCTTTGGATTTTTTCATGCCAAGTCCATCAATTTTTGTATAAATGACAATCAATCTTAAAGAGATACTCAAGTGTACCTACCATTTTCTAAGGCGAGGGAATTTCCCCAATCTGGCTTCTTTGCATATGGGGTTCAGTAGAGTCATATAACTCGCTCTTAGATTGTTGGGTTCTTGGTGTCAACCAAGATAACTTCCTCATTGAAAAGGTTTTTTTCTCTCTCCTTCTGTCTTATCAAGTTTCATTACATGTTCTGGTTCTTAATGTCTCATTCTTCGGTCATTGTTGTGAAACCATCACCCTCTTTTATCCTTGAGAATTAAGGTCCTTTCATAATTTGTAAATCAACTTCTTCTGAAGTCTAACCAGTAATTGTTGTGAACAATCTACTAAGTTCATTGAACTATCCATTCGGATTAAATTTTAAGTCCAACCATTATTTCCTATTGTATTGAAAATTTTCGTGTGTGAGTAGCTTTGTGGTACATGATGAGCAGTTTTGGTTGTATTCCAGTAGATGTCTAAATACAAATATAATACATAAGATTCCTTGGATAAGTTGTTCTACCAAGATGGTGAATTTTGGAACTAGGACGATTCCTGGCCTAAGCATGGATTTACGAAGGGGTTGGTTGGAGATACGACGAGACATCATTTTGACGGACATAATCTTTAGGGTAGAGAGAAAATTTGAATCAACATAAAGGTCTTTTATTGGTTAATGTTGATTTAGTATATACCTAGATGGATTACTAAGTTAAATGATGGTTGGTTTGATTTCTGAGAACCTAAGATTGAACCTCTATGTGGTGTTGGACCTTAGGAGTGGTAAGGTTAACCAGAGTGCGCAACAAAAGCATGATGATGAAAGAAACGTAAAGTACAAAAAGTTTTGAGGACAAAACCTCCTTGAACAAGAGAAGAATGTGAAGTCCTAAACTTTCATTAAGGATATTGTTGTCATTTTGTAAATGAGTGATTTTTATGGATTAGCAAATCACTGACATAGACGTGTTTGATTGCGATTGTAGTTTTTTTTTTTAAATTTAAAACGACAATTATGAAGAGATATTATTGGATCCGTTAATTAAGGTGAGTCACTTAAAAGTTAGGATATGATTAATACAAGTAATTATTAATGAATTAATTGTAAAAATGACTACACACTATAAGTAAATGTGTTGTGTTGTATGTTTTATATCAAACAAAGAAAAAACAAGACCGGGTGGTTGTATTCTTGGAGCAATACAGAATGCTCACTCATTTCTCATGGAACAAGAAGATATGCGGACACCTGAAGGATATAATGTTGAGCTTAAGGAACAAGCTTAGGATGGAATTAATGGAGTTTGATTATGGTTAATTGGTCAATTTAGTTTGTTTCCTTTCAGTAAGGCATATATGTCAAGTTTGTTATAGAAGTTTCTTTTTTCATGCATGTAAAGTAGTATTAGATTTGCTGTGCCTTATACTCTAGTAAGAGTGACTGCAGACACGATTACAGTGCCAAACTCCGGATAAGTCGGACCAATTGGTTCCGGATAACGGGGGCTTTAACCAAAAAAAGTAGTATTAGATTTAGTAGTGGTTTCAATTTTTTATTAATCTAGTTGTGGTAGCAGTGATATTCTGATGTGTCGTATTAATGGAAGACCTTGAGTCTCAACATTTTTTTTCTCCCGCGTTTTCCTTTTGTACTTTGCTTTACGTCAGATTTACATGAGTTTGAAAGTTTTCTCTAGAAGTCTCTTCCGAACATTTCATTTCTGTAATAAATATTTGATATCCCGAAACGAGATGTTGAATAGTATTCTCGAATCATTGTCGAAAGGACCGATCCGGAAATTTATTCTAGTTTTCGGCAGTGGATGTTACAAATATAATTTCATTGCTGTTTGAATTGACCGGGAAATAGAGTAATTTTATGGTGGTCCTAGACCAAATTTTTGGACCATCATATCATCAATTTAGACTAATATGATTGATGGTTTGTTTTTATATCCAGAGCCATCGAAATCCCTTTAAATTCTATTAATTTGACACATCATAGGATTTAGTTTTGGACCATTCTAAATTTTGTGCCGGGAAGGTGGTCGGTATGTCTTAAGTCTTACCGAATTTTATTATGGTCCCGACCAAGATGACTTTAGTGATCCAGACCAATAGAAAAAACAAAAACATGTGGAGCCCAACCGCCAGTAAAATATATATGCCTAGTTTTTACAAATTTACCCTTATTGTAAGAATTTCTATTGGTGTTCCAAGTATGAGATGTCAGATCCGCCCACCATAAAACTCGCCGTAAGTCTTAACCGTGTATTTTGGGTTTTTTTATTTTTATTTTGTTAAACTATTCTCCTTAAAATAAAAGAAATTATTTGATTGAGATTGAATTTTTTTTTACAATGAGATTGAATAATTGTTTTAGGGGTTCTATCGGCATCCCCGTATTTACTACTGGCATCCTCATTATTTCCAGCACCACAAAAATTACTTCGGCACCCGTGAATTTTATATTAAAAGGAACGCTCGCTGCATCACCGACATCGACGTTGGTGCTCCACAAAGAACACCAGTACCACCGACGTTCCCTTTGTAAAAGTGTTAAAACTCAGAAAACGTCGCTGCCTCTTGACAGCCCTTTAAGTGTTCCAGTTGTGACGTAATCCAATGATCTACGCACATCGCTCTTAATCCTTCCCAATTCATGGGATATTCGTCCACATCGAAAATACGTAAACCCATTTATACGTAAACCAACAACAATCCAACAATTGTAACTTACACAGATTTCCTCCATGTAGAACAGGTAAAAAATAATTAACTTCGTTGTTTTATAAACAATGTTTACTTGCGTTACACGCAATACTTCATTTAATTTTATTCTTCTCAGCTTCCAAAACACTCTTCTTCGAATCTTCTTCACTGTTCTTCAATCCATTACGTGATTCAGAGAGTTTACTGTCCAAATCACACAAACTGGGCCTTCCCAAATGACTGAAGGACGATCTGCTATAGGAAAAAGCGTCTCTAGGCCCACAAGATATAACCTTGGGCTTGTGAAGGTTGTCAATACGCGAACTAAGGCATCGACTAAGTGTGGGCTTCTTATACGCACAATGCCATACGTCCACAGTATCCCTACTGAATAATTTCGATCGGATGTCGATAATAGGACCTCTAAAAGCTAATTCATTAGGCCTCTTGACCGTAGACACTTTCAAAAAAGCTTTCATCTTGCAGTAATTGACGTCCACTTTAATGTTTGAATTTTCCAACCCATACGTAATAGACCAAGGGAATTCCTTGTCCTTCAAACTTGCATACGCTTTACCAAAAAATGTCATATTCAAACAACAACATACTGGGAAAATGAACTCAGCTTGTTTACAATCAGGTTCGCATAACCTGTTGTCGTAAACCCTCACCCTAACACAACCTTCTGAGTTCATTGGACATTGAGGTCTGTACATCAACAAACAACTGTCGATCATCACTGACATGTTCTTCATCTTGTTTAATGCCCCACAATTAAACTAGGGTACATTAACTTAACTATTTCAACAGCTGATCCCGATTTGATATCGGTACAATCAGTCTCGTAATCGCCCGGCACCGTTTCGCCTAACCCAATCTCCAATTTTATTTAAATGTACACCAAAATGCTTTTCTCAGAAAATGTAAATAATAAAATGTTAAACTCATGGTGATTTAAGCATAATCACAAGCCATTGAGGTTATCGGGGTTTAGTGAAAGGATGGTTATGCTCGTAACGCTATGGTATAAGTACGGAGGTGCGGAGTTTATGCTTATATAAGTGTTTACGAGTGTACGGATGTAAAATGAGCAAGTGGAATTCATAAAACAAACGGAAAATTCGTTTTGGAAAAAACAGTGTCACATGCGCCAGCCTGTGACACTAGGCGGCCGCCTGTGACACTAGGCGGCCGCCTGTGGTGGTTCTGCTAGGTAAAAAGTTGGACAGCTTCATGATCGCTTTTCGTTCTCTTAGCGCCACTGTGGGCCTCAAAACTGAATTATTGGTGTCTCTTGGTCATTTTAAGTGGGTACAACCAAATGGAACCTTTTCATTTGGTGTCTATCACTTAAGGGATGAATTCTCTTGCTCTCTTTCGATTCAAGTGATATATATATAAGCAACTTTACATTGTTAAAGACAATATAACAAATGTAAGCATCCTTGTTTTGTCATACATATATCTTAAAACTTCTAAGTGCTCTTTAATATCTTTTGTCCAAGAATTAAAGGTCTCTCTCTCGCTTTGTATCTCACTTAAATATTCGTGAAACCCGGGACAAGGAATAAGGGTCGAATAATTTAAGAAGGACATCGATTATCGTGGAAATCGCGAGGATCCAAGTCTTCTTATTTTGCAGGATTTACAAGATTGTTGATCATCTTTACACCCAATTTACAACATTCTTCTTAAATTATTGTTCTGATCACAATGGTAAATGCAAAGGACTTGATGATGAATTTCGGGAAACTGGACAAGTTTGAAGGCGTTGATTTTCGGAGGTGGCAAATGAAGATGCATTTCCTTCTCACGGCATTGAAAGTGGTATATGTTCCTAGCACCGATATACCGTGGTTGATGATGATGCACCGCTGGAGGAATTACGAAGGCGGAACAAATGGGAAAATGATGACTACATCTGTCGTGGTCACATTGTAAATGGTATGTCTGATTCGTTATTTGATATTTATCAAAACTTTGCATCTGCAAAAGAATTATGGGATGCACTAGAAACTAAGTACTTAAATGAATATGCATCCTCTAAAAAGTTTCTAGTTGGAAATTTCATGAAATACATGATGGTAGATACACGGTCTGTAATGGAACAATTCAATGAACTTCAACGCATTTTAGGCCAGTTTGCACAGCACAAGATTGAAATGGATGAAGCCATTTATGTCTCTAGTATCATTGATAAATTACCACCATCATGGAAAGACTTTAAGCATATGTTAAAACACAAAAAGGAAGAACTCTCCTTGGTTGAACTTGGTAGCCATCTGCGTATTGAGGACACCCTCAGGGCGCAGGAGGGTGTGAAATCCAAGGGAAAGGAAATTGATGAATCAACATCCATTCATGTAATGGAGGCCGGGGAGTGTTCCAAAACAAACAAGGGAAAAGGTAATGGTAAGAAAAAAACCATTCAAGGCTGGCAACAAACAATCCGGAAAAAGGCCAATAGGGGCCTGTTGGATTTGTGGCAAAATAGGGCACTACAAGGCTGATTGCCGAGTGCGGAAGAACGGAAAGAGTAAGGGTCCAGAACAGGGGTCGAAAGACCAAGGACCACCCAAGCATCAAGGTCAGAATATTAATTTTGGTGTTAATTCGGTTGAGAATTATGTGCAATTTATTTTTGAAGCATTCTATATGCAGGATGATGATGTATCGTGGTGGATCGACTCGGGAGCAACACGACATGTATGCAAAGATCAAAGCTGGTTTGAAGATTTTGAACCAGTGAATGATGGCTCCATACTAAAGATGGGAAACGAGTCGATGGCTGTTGTAAAAGGCATTGGAAATGTTATTTTAAGTTTTAGTTCTGGAAAATTTGTAAAACTCTTTGATGTATTATTTATACCGTGCATCCGGAAAAACCTTGTATCCGGTGCACTTTTATGTAAATCGGGCTATAAACAAGTGTATGAGTCCGATAGGTTTATATTATCTAAGCATGGTGTGTTTGTAGGATTTGGTTACCTATGTAATAATATGTTTATGCTTAATATTGTAAATAATAAAGTTAATAAAGTTATGCATATTTATGATGTTAATATCTCAAAGTTGTGGCATGCACAAGCTAGGTCATGTGCATTATAAACGTATGCATGTTATGTCTAAAAATGCTTTAATTCCCCGCTTGATATCACTATGGATAAGTGTACTACTTAGTATGCTTACTAAAATTGTAAGACAACCATTTCGAGGTGTTGAAAGATCGTCTACAATTTTAGAACTTATCCATAGTGATTTGTGTGATTTTAATGCCTCACCGTCTTTGGGAAATAAGAAATATGTGATTACTTTGATAGATGATAGTACTGCTTTTGTTATGTGTATTTACTTAATACTAAAGATGAGGCACTTGATAAATTCAAAATTTATAAAAGTGAAGTAGAATTACAATTAAATTCTAGTATTAAACGCTTTACGTGCCGATAGAGGTGGAGAATACTATGATCCAACCTACTTTGGGTCGTGTGGTATTATTATACACGAGGTTATCAGACCGTATATGCCACAACAAAATGGCATTGCGGAGAGAAAAAACCGTACTCTAAAAGAGATGGTAAATTCCATGTTATCCTACTCGGGATTGAGTAGTGGGTTTTGGGGTGAGGCCATGTTAACGGCTTGTTATCTACTAAACAGAATTCCTAATAAAAAGAATTCTGCTACCCCGTATGAAATTTGGTTCAAAAAGAAACCAAACTTGAATTATTTAAGAGTTTGGGGCTGTAGGGCGTTTGTTAGACTTCCCGATCCTAAAATTAAAACTTTAGGAGAAAGAGGCATCGATTGCATTTTCATTGGATATGCTAGTCATTCCAAGGCATATAGGTTTTATGTTATAGAACCTAGTGATTCCGTGGCTATACATTCGGTTATAGAATCACGTGATGCTGTATTTGATGAGAATAGATTTACATATATTCCTATACCAAAGGGGATTTCTCCTACGATAGTTGGAGTGGAGAATGTGGAGAATAATGATTCTCAAGTCGAGTCTTCTGAACTTCGAAGAAGTAAGAGGGCTAGAATAGCGAAAACTTTTCCACCGGATTTTGTTACTTACTTGGTGGAAGGTTCGAGAAATGAAATTGGATATCAATACTCATATTGTTACAATATTGAGGATGATCCAAGAACATTTTCTGAGGCGATGGGATCTCAGGATGTATCATTTTGGAAAGAAGCCATCAACGATTTAGATGGATTCCATAATGGTAACAATACGTGGATTCTTACAGATTTACCACGTGGTTGCAAACCGTTAGGTTGCAAATGGATTTTCAAAAGGAAAATGAGAGTCGACGGTACGGTTGACCGATATAAAGCCCGGTTAGTTATACAAGGCTTTAGGCAAAGGAAGGTATCGATTATTTCGATACTTATGCTCCTGCTGCTAGAATCTCTCAATCAGGTTATTGATTGCCTTAGCCGCAATTCATAATTTGGTGATCCATCAAATGGATGTTAAAACAGCGTTTCTAAATGGAGATTTGGATGAAGAAATATACATTAAGCAACCGGAAGGATTTATTATGCCCGGTAACGAGCATAAGGTATGTAAACTTGTAAAATCATTGTATGGACTTAAACAATCTCCTAAACAATGGCATCAAAAGTTTGATGAGGTTGTCTTGGCTAGTGGGTTTAAACTCAATCAGTCGGACAAGTGTATTTATAGTAGATTTTATGATACCGGCAACGGTGTGATAATCTGTCTATATGTCGATGACATGTTGATTTTTGGTACGAACCAAAATCAGGTAGATAAGTGTAAAGGACTCTTATCTTCAAGATTCTCTATGAAAGACATGGGGGATGCAGATGTTATTTTTGGTATTAAAATTAAGAGAAATCAGGGAGGATTTTCACTAACACAGTCTCATTATATTGAGAAAGTGTTGAAGAAATTTACTTGTGAAAATTGTGCCCCGGAAAATTCTCCCATGGAGCCTCATGAGAAACTTGGGACTAATAAAGGTGAAACCGTGAATCAACTTGAATATTCACGAGTCATTGGTTGTTTGATGTATGCAATGACTAGTACACGACCGGATATTGCTTATGCGGTTGGGAAACTAAGTAGATATACGAGTAACCCAGGTAATTGTCATTGGAGAGTGGTTGTTCGTGTATTGAGATATCTTAAATCTACCAAATACTTTGGTTTGACTTATGTTGCATATCCTTCGGTGATTGAAGGATATTCGGATGCTAGTTGATATCTAATGTAGAAGATCATTCTTCTACTAGTGGATGGGTGTTTGTTTTAGGTGGAGGTGCCATTTCTTGGGCTTCTAAGAATCAAACAAGTATATCTAGCTCGACTATGGAGTCGGAGTTTATTGCCTTGGCAGCTGCCGGTAAAGAGGCAGAATGGCTTAGGAATTTGATTCATGAAATTCCTTTATGGCCTAAACCAATATCACCGATATCTATCCATTGTGATAGCTCCTCTACACCGCCTAAAGCTTATAGTCATGTGTATAATGGTAAGTCGCGACACTTAGGCATTAGACATAGCGCGTGCGTGAGTTGATCTCTCACGGGGTGATATCGGTTGTTTATGTGAGATCTAAAAGGAATTTAGCTGATCATTTGACGAAAGGATTAGCTAAGGACTTATTACAAAAGTCGGTCGCGGGATGGGTCTACAACCCGTATAAGTTTCTCGATAATAGGGCGCCCAATTTCCTTTGGTACAATGCCTTAGGCTAAATTCAATGTGGTAAGCTCATTATTGGGAACTTGAGCACATGTATTAATCCCGAAGGTATGTGCTATAAACCTGTGAGGTTAGGTTGAAGTTTTATCTTCTTAATGAGTCTTTTGAAAGTGCTAATGCAGGTGCACGGTAAATTAAAGATTCACCTATATGAGTATGAGGTATGGCCGCTTCAAGGAAAGTTGGGTTAGCTTTCTATATACTCAAGAATGGATATGGACACAAGGTCGGATTTCAATAAATGGTGTCTAGAATAATACTTTGGAGTAGTCTCAATTCATGTGTATTGTTATGTACATGTATTCAAAATGTGTAAAGGGGTTCAATGCTTAGACACAACCCAATACTCGAATATTTACGTGTAATAGTACTAGGTGGAAATTCAATCTTTGTGATATTTTCATTGAAGCATGAGTTGGTTTATATTATGATTGTTTTTTTATCAACCAAGGATTACACTTAAACGGGGAGGAATATTGGTGATTTAAGTATACACAAGCCATTGAGGTTATCGGGGTTTAGTGCAAGGATGGTTATGCTCGTAACGCTATGGTATAAGTACGGAGGTGCAGAGTGTACGCTTATATAAGTGTTTACGAGTGTACGGATGTAAAATGAGCAAGTGGAATTCATAAAACAAATGGAAAATTCATTTTGGAAAAAACAGTGTCACAGGCGCCAGATTGTGACACTAGGCGGCCGCCTGCGGTGGTTCTGCTAGGCAAAAAGTTGGACAGCTTCATGATCAGTTTTCTGGTTCTCTTAGGCGCCCTTTGTCACTCATAAAGGCCCTTTGTGGCCCAAAAACTGAATTATTGGAGTCTCTTGGTCATTTTAAGTGGGTACAACCAAATGGAACCTTTTCATTTGGTGTTGATGACGGTTAAAATATACCTATTTATGTCATCAATTCTAACCTTAAATCGGAGTTAATTATATATATTTCATATTGAATCACTTGTTTATATTTATTATTTAATGTTAAGTGATTATTAATATGATTTTTGGTATTTAGCTGTTTTTATTATTAAAGACCAATTTATTGGGCGATAAATGCTGATTTTGTAGATCATGATAAATCGGGAGGATAAATGTCATTCAATCAGTGAATCTCAAGATAATAAGGAAGAAAATCGGAGCATTAATCAAGGGATAAGTTAGAGAAATCAGATCAAAGACGGAAGAATGCAAAGTGGGAGCAAGTTAGACGAGAAACGCATTTAACATGTGCAAAAAAGAGGCTCGGTCGACCGAGCCACTTCATTCGGTCGACCGAGGGTTGATATTCGGTCACCCGAAGCTCATCCAGAAGAAAAACACGTGTATATCTTCTAGATCCTTCCTAGGTCGGCTTTAGCCTCTATATAAGCAGCAGCTACGAAATTGAGACAACAACCACCAACAACCCATAAGATACAATATTACAATACTTTTAGTTTATCAATATAGTCCTTTTTATTTTACATTATGTTTCTTCATCACGGAGGCGATAGATTCATCGATTAGAGATTGCATTGAAGGATCGGAGGACCCTCCGTCTACGAGGGTAATGCCTATCGAAATATGTCGTTTTTATTCGTAGATCTATTTTATTTCGTTATGGAGTAGTCGTTTGTGTATTGATTTCGTGATGTAGTTAATTAACGAACCCATATTCATGTAGATCTAAGCCGTACGAAGGCTTTTTATGAGAAAATTCTATAGTCACCGGTCTAGATCTACCACGGTCTATATGGTTAGATCTAGCCATCAAGATTCTAGTAATTTTCTGTAAACGACTTCGGCTACGTCGTGCTTTCTGTTTTTCATATATACATGTAATAGATCTGGCCAATTTGTTACATCGTTCTCGTAAATTAATGTGATATATTGTGAAAATTGCCATGTTAAATAGGACATGAGTTAGCCGATCGTTTATGAGGTGTGCCAACCCGTCCACGGTGGTTGCCTAAACGAGGTGACGATTTTAGATCGGCATCCCTAGTTTGGTATAGCATGCTTGTTATATGATGTTCTATCCTGTCCAAGGAAGGATTCGTAATTAAGCATAAGGATCTTCTATCCGTTCACGAATTAGATCCAGTTTAGGGGATGACTCCCGTAGCCAGAATATAATCAACCTTAATGTCTTTTCTATCTCGGTTTAGATATACATATATGGGGGAGTAATTACTACTAGCGTAATCAATAACGTTTGTCGTAGTCTTATAAAACCATAAAAACAAGTGTTTAGTGTCTTGTGTCGTATTGTTAGTCTTTGTGTTTTCTATCGTGTCAATCTTTATTTCTACGTTATTGTTGGTCGTAGACCGCCCTTTAATCTATTTTTAGTTTAATAATGTTGTACTTGTTTAAGCCGAGTCTCTGTGGGATCGACCTCGACTCTATCTAGCTATACTACGATTGAACCTAGTTCTCTTGCTAGTTGGTTATTTAGGTATCGAGTTATTTTTATAACTTGACCGTCATCAAGTTTTAAATGAAGTGAGGTTGTTAAGGCCGAGAAGCAACAACCATGGTTTAAAGATTATGTGAATTATTTATCCGGGAGATATTTGCCACCGGACTTGAACCAACAAAGAGAAGAAGTTCTTTCTTTGCCACCATAAACACTACTATTGGGATGAACCATATATTTTTAAGCGTTGCTCGCAGACAACATCTTTAGAAGATGTGTTCCTGAGAGTGAATTCCCCGATATACTTAAACATTTCCATACCTATGAAGCGGGAGGACACTATGGAGGGGACAAGATCACCGCTAAAGTTCTCCAATGTGGTTTTTACTCGCCCAATCTTTACAAAATCTGCGCATTTAATATGCTAGATCCTCGCTATTCATGCCAAATGACGGGCAATATCTCGAGGAGACATGAAATGCCACTAAGGAGCATCTTAGAACCAGTAACTCTTTGATGTATGGGGAATTGATTTTGTGGGACCTTTCACTTCGTCTGTTTCAAACCGCTATATTTTGGTGGCGGTCGACTATGTGTCTAAATGGGTTGAGGCTATTGCTTCACCTACCAATGATGCAAAGGTTGTGTAACACCCGGTTTCCAATCCCGTCGCCACCGGTATTGGTCACGGTAGTGCCACTCATCACGACACCACGTCGTGCGGTAACATGCAACATTCCACAACGAAAGAAAATAAACATTCACCATTCATTATTTTAAAAGAAAGTATTAAAGTGAGTACAAATATCATGAAGAAAATGAAATTATGCGAACGTCAAAATCTTTAAAATTTAAAATTCCAAATAATGTAGAAAACATGTGATCGCGACTACGTGGCTCTCAAACCCCGCGACATCCCAAAGAACAAGAAAACACCCATAGAAGTACTGCTAAGAATCGCCTCCATAAATGGATCATAGCAGGGTCAAACGAAAGCAAAACCGTCAACTATAAAGTTGAGTAAGAATAAATCTAGTACACGTAAGGTAAAACCAACCCATGAAAAGTACAACCAATTTATGAAGGATCCAACCAATCTATAAAAGTCACGACCATAACGGATACCAACCATCACAACTACCCACCTAAAGGTCCCGAATGTGCACATCCCTCAAAAGGGTAAAGCCCTAGAGAGGAGGATCCTAAAGGTCATCCAATGGTACCATACTAGATGGACCATCACGTACTGGGGTGCAAGGAAACCTTCCCGGGTTCCCGGCTTCGGGTGCTACCCTATCCGGCCCGACCATACCAATGTCTGCAACTCCCCAAATACACTAAGGTCATTGAAGTCGTAAGGAAACTTTCCCGGGTTCCCGGCTTCGGGTGCTACCCTATCCGGCCCAACCACTACGGGTCTACGAACTTCGATGCCCAAAATCCGAATCTCACCAAGACACCGAAATTCTTAACTCACCAAAGCATAACCCATCGAACATGTTCGTAAGACTAGCCAACAACCCACAACAAAGGAAACAATATAGATCGACGCCCGCTTGGAAGGCCGGACGCCCGCCCTAAGATTGCCATCGGCGCCCGTCCAAACTATCGACGCCCGCCCACTCTAAATGCAATTAGATCCTGAATGTAAAACAACCCCTCGACGCCCGTCCAAACTATCGACGACGCCCGTCTGAAATATCGAGGCGCCCGTCCGTAATGTATAGACGCCCGTCCAATCTAACAGAGTTAGATCCTGAATGTAAAACAACCCCTCAGACGTCCGTCCAGGTAACCCAGACGCCCGTCTGAAATGAAATCAAGGCAGACGCCCATCCAGAAGGCCTGGACTCCCGTCCACCTGGGTTTCATCTCAAACCCTAACAATTCTCCACGCGATTTCTGAGCCGTTTCTCAACAAAACAGCAGCAAAAACAACACTTTTAGCCCAGAAAGCTCCATACAAAAGTATCATATCAACTATAGATTTCAACCAACGCAAAAACACACTACTATGAACGTTTAACATCCCCGAAACAGGACAACCAAGCGTAAACACCCTTGAACAAAACTTGACAGCATAACACTTTAGAGAAATAAAACTTGACAAAGAAACATAGAAATATTCTTACCGATTAAGTCTGCGTTTCTTGAAAGCCCTCTCGCTATCGAGCTAGAATCGCTCCTCTCTACGGGCCCGAATCTATATCTACGACACGACGACGGCAACAATCCTTAACACGAAGGAGAGATTTCTCTCTTCTCTTCACAAGGAGGACGGCGGCTAGGGGAGAAAAGGAGGGTTTCACGCTGCTTTTGGGGAAATAAGGAAGGAAAGGAAATAAAAATCCTTTTAATTGCCAAGGTAGGGATTCTGGAGATTTCTTTTCTTTTCTTTTAATTAAGAAAATTAAAGAATTATAAAATTCCTTCTTAATTATTAATTAATCCTTCCATTTAATTAAAGTCAAAGATAGTCCTCCAAAAGAAAATTTGAATCCTTTACTAATAAATTAAGAAGTCGAAAATTCGGGATATTACAGGTTGTACTGCGGTTTTTAAAGAAAAATATCTTCACGCGGTTTGTAATCCGTCGTGTCATCATTAGTGATAATGGGAGCCATTTCTGTAATAAGTTGTTTGAGAAGTTAATGGCCAAGTACGGGGTGAGACATAAGTTAGCTACCGCTTATCATCCTCAAACAAGTGGTCAAGTTGAGGTCACGAACCGAGAGATTAAGCGCATCCTGGAAAAAACTGTGAACCCAACAAGGAAAGATTGGTCGTTGAAGTTAGATGACGCTTTATGGGCTTATCGGACTGCGTATAAGACTTCCATAGGTATGTCCTCATACCATATTGTTTTTGGGAAAGCATGTCATCTACCAGTTGAACTTGAGCACCGTGCCTTATGGGCTACTCGTATGTTGAATTTGGATGAAAGTTTAGCCGGAGAGAAGAGATTGTTGGAATTAACTCGCCTAAAAGAGTTTCGCATTGAAGCTTACGAGAATGCTCGGATCTATAAAGAGCGCACTAAGAGATTTCATGATAAAAAGATCCTTGACCGCACCTTTGAGATCGGTGATATGGTTCTTGTTTACAATTCGCGCTTGAAACTTTTCCCGGGAAAGCTAAAATCAAGATGGTTTGGTCCTTATAAAGTGAGTAAAGTATTTCCTTCCAGAGCTGTAGAGGTAAGTCACTTGGATGATCGAAAGACGTTTGTGGTGAATGGCCACCGATTAAAGCATTACCTCGGGAATCAATTTGATAGGGAGGAAGAAGTATTTACTCTAGGCAATCCTAGTTACAACTAGACCATCATGTGAGTACAGTCGAGCTAACGACTATAACCATAGAACTATTTCTTACAACTATATTTTAGATTTGTTTTTGTTTTTGCTTTCAATAAAGTAGCATGAGACTGTTAAGGTTTTTTTCATCTCGCCATGTTCCGAGTCTAAGTTCGGAATAAACGAGGTTTTTTCCTTGATAGCCGTCATGTGAGTTTTTATTTAGGTTTAAATCCCTTTTGGTATTGTCCATGGCAGTATAAAGTAAAGTGTCTTAAACTGTTTTTAGGTATTTATATCTAATTACTGCCACATTATTTTATAACTTCCATAGACATGGTATTTGACGATTTCGTGGAGCTTGTTTGCTTATACATGATGTGTCTGTCTCTCCACGACGTGCTGATGTTTACTCCGATATTGTTCCTTTACTTGGGAGCCGTTTCCAGAGCTAAGTATTTTTTTCTTAAACTCTCATTTATTTTTGTCATTGAGGACAATGCCATGTTTAAGTGGGGGGCAAGGGACTTAGCTATATGTTGAAAAAGTAAAGAGGAACGGAATATTGAGGCAATATTGAACCAAATTTAAAATTTAAAAATTTTCATGGATAAATGCCAAGTTGTTTAACTCGTACCCTTAAACTTGTGAAGTTCTTATACTTAGAATTGATAGGAAAGAAACCAAGTTGCGTGAGTACGTGGTCATATTATACTTTTGCGATAAATTGTTAGTAAACTTAAGGATATTCATGCCAACAATTGCAAGTAGTTAGGTATTGTTCAATTACTCCACATGTGAATCATTTAGTACCGCATGAATTATAAAAAGAGGTATGTGTACATTGCATAGATGATTGGTTATGCTTACCTAGTGTCATTATTTATCGACTGATGTATTCTGATCTTCTAGCCATCAAAGCGGAGTAATAAGCTTGAGACGTACCTGTGTTTTGACAATGCGTTAAAACACTGGGATTGTAGTAACATTACCAAAGTAGCCCCGCGCTTGTGGTAATATTCGATACTATGCATGATCTAAGATAGGGGGGATAATCGAAAAAAAAAGTTTTCTTCCTTGAGATTGGTAGTATCTGAAAAATATGAAGAATTGAAAAAGTTCAAGTTTTTAGAGGCTTTGAGTAGTACTCGGTCTCCAAGTCCAAAATCCCTATAGATACGCTCTTGCTTATTATTCTAGTGCTTTAACCATTGCGAGGCATAAGAAGTATGAATGCTGATGTTGGTGAATTTTGATATGAAGTCTGCATAAACTCTAATCTTGCTACATTTATATAGAACCAATGCACATGCACACAACCACTTCGATTCATAGCGAGTAGTGAATATTGCTTATCTTATGAGCATGACTGGTATGAGTTGACTCGAGTTTCCTGTGTAAGTATGAGTTGACCAAGGGAAATGTTGTCTTGGGGAATGACTTATTGATGCTTTGTTCGGGATGAAGCAAAGTTTAAGTGTGGGGCATTTTGATGACGGTTAAAATATACCTATTTATGTCATCAATTCTAACCTTAAATCGGAGTTAATTATATATATTTCATATTGAATCACTTGTTTATATTTATTATTTAATGTTAAGTGATTATTAATATGATTTTTGGTATTTAATGCTTTTATTATTAAAGACCAATTTATTGTGCGATAAATGCTGATTTTGTAGATCATGATAAATTGGGAGGATAAATGTCATTCAATCGGTGAATCTCAAGATAATAAGGAAGAAAATCGGAGCATTAATCAAGGGATAAGTTAGAGAAATCGATCAGCCTGGAAGAATGCAAATGGGGAGCAAGTTAGACGAGAAACGATTTAACATGTGCAAAAGAGGCTCGGTCGATCGAGCCACTTCATTCGGTCGACCGAGGGTTGATATTCGGTCACCAAGCTCATCTAAGAAAAAAGCGCGTATATCTTCTAGATCCTTCCTAGGTCGGCTATAGCCTCTATATAAGCAGCAGCTACGAAATTAAGACAACATCCACCAACAACCCATAAGATACAATATTACAATACTTTTAGTCTATCAATATAGTCCTTTTTATTTTATATTATGTTTCTTCATCACGGAGGCGATGGATTCATCGATTAGAGATTGCATTGAAGGATCGGAGGACCCTCCGTCTATGAGGGTAATGCCTATCCAAATATGTCGTTTTTATTCGTAGATCTATTTTATTTCGTTATGGAGTAGTCGTTTGTGTATTGATTTCGTGATGTAGTTTATTAACGAACCCATATTCATGTAGATCTAAGCCGTACGAAGGCGTTTTATGAGAAAATTCTATAGTCACTGATGACGGTCAAATTATACCCGTAAAAGTCATCAACGTTGACCTTAAATCGAGATTAATAATATATATTTCATATTAAATCACATGTTTATATTTAATATTTAATGTTATGTGATTTATATTATGTAAATTGGTATTTAGCTATTTTTATTATTTAAAGCCGATTTATTGTGTGATAATTATTGATTTTGCAGATCACAACAAATCGAGAGGATTAATGTCATTCAATCAATTATATCAAGATAAAGAAGGAAGAAAATCGGAGCATTAATCAAGAGATAAATGAGAGATTAATCAGATCAACACGAAAGCGTGCAGTGGGAAACAAGATAGACGAGAAAAACGATTGACGCGTGAAAAGTTAGGTTCGGTCGACCGAGCCTCGATGCTTCGGTCGACCGAGTGTCACCTCTCGGTTGACCGAGCCTCGGTTTGGGTCGGTTTTCGGCTTTAATCGTGCTTATCTTCTAGAACCACCCTAAGTCGGCAAAACCTCTATATAAGCAAGCAAATACGAGAATTGTAATACACAAAAATACACCAACATATCCCTTCATTCTTTCTTCAATTTTATAGCTTTGATACAATGTAGTTTATTGAAGGTTTCAACAATTTAAGGGCCGCAATATGTAAGCCTTTATTTTCTGCTTTTTTCTTTTAAGTAATTAATCCCCAATTATGCTTTATTGTTTGAGTTAGTTAATTCATAGCTAGATGATGTAGATCTAGGTTATGTCGTTATGGATGTGGCGAAGCCTTGTCTATGAGGATCCCATAACCTACGCCATATACTTAGTTTCTATCCATGAATCTGCATTGTTTAATTAATGTGTATCTATGTTAGTTTATATGAATGCTTTACGAATTCATCGCTTAATCCGTTGTGTATGATGAAACGCCGAGAGATACGTTCAGGATGTAATCTGGGAAAAAGACCATTCGGTCGACCGAGCCCAACTATTCGGTCGACCGAGCCTGCTTTTATCCGTTAAATAGCCACGCGTCTTTATGGTTAGGTTAACTTAATAGAATTTATTATCTCAAGAGGTATGGCTATGGCTACGTTACTCGCTTAGTTTAATTAAAACGTGTAAAAGGAAATACCAATATAAAACTCTTAGGTAGGCTTATGAATTGATCTTCGGACGCTCAAAGAATATCTAGGTAGGTTTATATTTGGGAATTGCATGCACCTGCTTATACGTACGTCGTAGATTAGCATGAGACTATAACTTGGTAATTGCTAGTTGGACGAGAGCTTGAGTGATCGTTTAGGAAGTATAAGTACGCCTAACCATAGGAATGTTGCCTAGACGAGGTGTACGGTTAATATCGGCATCCTTAGAGTCGTAAGCGTGTGAGTTATATGAGATGGAGGCACCAAAAGGCGAAGTCACGTAACAATATCACAGTGATTTAGTGACTTACCGGTGCTAAGTCAAGTTAAAGAGGATGACTCCCGTAGCCAATCTAAAATAAGATACAAATGGATTGCCAGTTAATAAGTTCAGTTTATTATATAAATTATCTAGGTCCAAACGATAAAGACTATAATTGGGGAGGTTAATTACGTTGTGTCGAGTCGTGTCTTTACTTTTCTTGTTTTATGTTGGTCGTAGACCGCCTCTATGTCCTTGACATGTTTAATTAATTGTTTGTATATAAGATGATCCACAATTGGTTCCTGTGGGATCGACCTTGATTCACTATAGCTATACTACGATGGGCCTAGTCCTCTTGCTAGTATTGGTTTATGGTGGTCAAGTATTTTATAACCTGATTGACCACGCCATCAAGTTTTTGGCGCCGTTGCCGGGAACCAACGGTCAATTTTATATATAAATATTTTTCTTATTCATGTCATGTTTTCTGCTTTTGTAGTCTGCTTTTACGCTTTTGAGTCCTCTCGTTGTCTCAAGCCGTGTCTGAAAATTCCAGATTCTTAAAATAAAAATAAAAAATGAAAAAATTTATTCGGTCGACCGAGAGACCTCATTCGGTCGAATTTGAGAATTTATAATTTATTTTTTTGTTTTGTTCTTGTTCTGCTCGCTTAAACAGTTTCGATTGTGTTTTTTTAGTCCGGAATTTCGGCGTGTCTGCTTATCCCCGTGACGTTTAATCCGTAGGTCTGATAGTAGCATGGGAAACCATGTTAAAATCGATCTATGGCTTGTTTGTTTTTGTTTTCTTCTGCTTGCGCAAAACCAGAGAAACAATAATCCAAGTCGATAATTTTCAAAGGCGCCGAAAATAACCCAACAACATGTGGAGCTACTGAATCTACAATGGGAAAAGCAATGGAAGCAATACCTTTAAAGCACCAAGATGGCTTAAATTCTTCGTGGTACAATGTTGAAGGCAAGGTACTACCTTTTTTTGCTTATGTTTTACCACCTTTTGGTTTTTTGAGCATAAGTTGGCCTATACATGCCCTTAGAATGAATCTTAGCCCGGAGTTGGTTTGTAAGATTAATTTTATTAGTGTGGAAGGTTCTGCCTCCAAATCTATCTCATCTAGAGGGTGTAGGGAAACATGTAGTATTGAAAGGAAGCAGTGAAAAAAAAAAAAAAAGAGTTCCTCGTAGTTCTGTTAAAATCTCATTGTCCTATGCATGAGATTGCTTCTACTGGCCATGGGAGCAACAAATTGTGTAGTTTAAGCATTCGCAATCTAAAGAAGACGTTGAGTTTTGAGAGAACACCATCTTTTTCTTTCGTTGATGTTTATGGTGATGGCTTCTCGGTGAACCCACCTTAAACAGAAACGAGATTACGCTTTGGGTGACAATTTAGAAATCGAAGAATCTTTGTACATAGGTTCGAAATGGTTTAACCATGGTCGGCGAGTTTAACCGAGCTTCGCACAATCAACTCCTCCACGTGTGATGTACGTTACAGCGCCTCGACAAGACTTAGCATAGCCGATAAGCCTTCGGGCTAAACGGGGCTTATCTTGACGGATTGGCCTGAACTGTCACATATGTTCCAACGAATAAGACGGCGTAGGCTTGCCTACATAACCGACCTTATTCGGAGTACTTTGATTCATTGTTTCTTATTGTCAAGGCCAAAACCATAATTTTAGCCGAGTTTCTTAGAATTCACTAATTCCTAAAATGAGAGCCGAGGTATGAGCTTTGGATAAATGGTATGGATAAATGTCGTTTCCTAGGTCTCACAACCACGGGAAGGGTATTAATCCGCAAAAGCGACAAGCCACCTCTAATAGTGCTCAGAGGGTTAAAGTCTGGCGATCCAAGAATGATAACTGACAAGGATACTTTTGGAAAGTCGAGCTGAGGACTTTAAACTCAGAACTACTTCTTTAAAACCCTTAGTATTTCTTTTTTTTAGGATTTTAGGTTTTTCTTTCTTTGAGTCCAATAAGAGTAACGTGAAATATGTTGAGGTTTTTTATTTTGCCGTGTTCAAGGCCATTGGGCTAAGGATGTGCAAAACTTTTTACTCAATATAGGCCACGTGAAATAGAGTTCCGTAGAGAGAATAAAAAAATTGCTAAAGAAAAGGAAATTTAGCAAACAACCTTAAGATGGAAGCATTAAGAGAGCTTGAGAATTATTGAAAATGTAACAGAGAGAAAGATTGGTGTGAACAAGAACAATTTTGGTCAACTTCCAAAAATCTTTTAGAATGGTGATCCAAGTGAAAATTCAAAGTGGTGCGTAATTCATTCAGAACTACCCTTATCCTTTCATTTATACCTTTTCACCCTTCAACCTTTTCGATCCTCTCACCAATCACCCTAACAGTTCACATTTCTAACCATTCTTTCATCACCTCTCTTTCTTCCATCCGTTTCACTCTCCCACCCAATCTCAATGCCTTAACCATTTTCAACCCACCCATAAACACAATTTCTTACCCATCCTTTATCTTTTCTTCCCATCCTTATGTGTATCTTTTTCTAAACCCATCACATTCTCAACCTCCATTTTGTTTACACAATACCTATGTGTTGCGGAATTTGAAATTTGCTAAGCTTTAATGATTATCTTTTATCATTTTGATTTTCATGATCCTAGTTGGGGAAGTGTAGCTCAACCTAGCTAGATTTTAAAGGTTTTTGGTTCGATCAAAGGACAACTTATCTTTCTACCGGCAGTTTTAAATTTCACACTTTTCCGTCTATTCCGGCATTTCTAGATGATAAGTTTTGTTCTGAACTATCACACCGATCCGACCTTGTTGATGACGGTTATGACTTTTACGTGATACATTGGGTTATTAGTAATTTTAGGAGTAGCTACATCTCCCTAAGTTGTTGATATCCAATGCAAGCGAGAAGTTTCTGCGCTAAGTATTTGATTTTATTTTTAGCCAATGGGTCGCATTCAATCTGCTATACCTTACTAAGTTTCTCTTTTCTGGATTGAATACCTTTTCGATCGAGTCACCCTCGTGTTTTCCCACGCCGGGTAATGCTTTTGATCTTTGTCTTCTCACCCGGTTTTAAGAATATTTAGGCGGTGGAGGTTGTAGATGACGACCATCATCTTTAGTTGCTTGTTTATTTTTCTTTCTATTTAGTATTTTTCTTGTCTTTGGTTGTATAAAATAAAGTGGCTTAAACTGCTTTTAGGTATTCATACCTAATTATCGCCACGTTATTCTATAACTTCCATAGACATGGTGTTTATTAACGGTTTCGTGGAGTTTGTCTCGCTTATACACAGTTTTCACTTGCTTCTCCACAACATGCCGACATTTACTCGATATTGTTCCTTTACTTGAGAGCCGCTTTCCAGAGCTAAGTCTTTTCTTAACTTCTCACTTATTTTTGTCATTGAGGACAATGCCACGTTTAAGTGGGGGTAGGAGACTTAGCCATGTTATGTTATAATTGAAAATTGAATGAAACGGCACATGATTGAAAAAAATTTTAATAAATACCATATTATGTATCTCGTACTTTAGAATTGTGAGTTCCTAGCTAAGAATTGATAGGAAAGGAACCAAGTTGCATGAGTACGTGATCATTTTATACTTATGCTAAGTAAATTTAAGGATATTCATGTTTGGTTGTTGCGAGTAGTTATTTATTATTCAATTACTCAAATCAGTGAATCGAGTATACCGCGCAAATCATAATAATCAAGAAATTATGTGTACATTGCATAGATGATTGGTTATGTAGACTTAGTGTCGATACTTATTGGTGATGTATTCTTATCTTCTTGCCAACAAAAGCGGAGTAATAAGCTTGAGACGTACTGTTTTTAGCAAAATGTTAGACACTCGGGCTTGTAGTAACATTACCAAAGTAGCCCGCTTGTGGTAATATTTGATGCTATACATGATCTAAGATAGGGGGATACTCTAAAAAGTTTTCTTCCTTGAGATTAATAGTATTTGAAAAATATGAAGATATGAAAAGAATATTCAACTCTTTAAGAGGCTTTGAGTAGTACTCGGTCTCCAAGTCCAAAACCCTATAGATACGCTCTTGCTTATTGCTCTAGTGCTTTCAAAAATTTAAAGGCATAAGAAGTATGAATACTGAAGTTGGTGGGTTGAGATTACGAAGTCTCATAAACTCTAATCTTGCTACTGAATATATAAAACTAAATGCACATGCACACATCACTTCGATTCATAACGAGTAGTGAATAATGGATATCTTATGAGCATGACTAGTATGAGTTGACTTGAGCTTCTTGTGTAAGTATGACCTGACCATGGGAAATGTTGTCTTGGGAAATGATGCTTTGTTCGGGACGATCAAAGTCTAAGTGGGGGGTAGTTGATGACGGTCAAATTATACCCGTAAAAGTCATCAACGTTGACCTTAAATCGAGATTAATAATATATATTTCATATTAAATCACATGTTTATATTTAATATTTAATGTTATGTGATTTATATTATGTAAATTGGTATTTAGCTATTTTTATTATTTAAAGCCGATTTATTGTGTGATAATTATTGATTTTGCAGATCACAACAAATCGAGAGGATTAATGTCATTCAATCAATTATATCAAGATAAAGAAGGAAGAAAATCGGAGCATTAATCAAGAGATAAATGAGAGATTAATCAGATCAACACGAAAGCGCAAAGTGGGAAACAAGATAGACGAGAAAAGCGATTGACGCGTGAAAAGTTAGGTTCGGTCGACCGAGCCTGATGCTTCGGTCGACCGAGTGTCACCTCTCGGTTGACCGAGCCTCGGGTTTGGGTCGGTTTTCGGCTTTAATCGTGCTTATCTTCTAGAACCACCCTAAGTCGGCAAAAACCTCTATATAAGCAAGCAACTACGAGAATTGTAATACACAAAAATACACCAACATATCCCTTCATTCTTTCTTCAATTTTATAGCTTTGATACAATGTAGTTTATTGAAGGTTTCCAGCAATTTAAGGGCTGCAATATGTAAGCCTTTATTTTCTGCTTTTTTCTTTTAAGTAATTAATCCCCAATTATGCTTTATTGTTTGAGTTAGTTAATTCATAGCTAGATGATGTAGATCTAGGTTATGTCGTTATGGATGTGGCGAAGCCTTGTCTATGAGGATCCCATAACCTACGCCATATACTTAGTTTCTATCCATGAATCTGCATTGTTTAATTAATGTGTATCTATGTTAGTTTATATGAATGCTTTACAATTCTTGTTTAATCCGTTGTGTATGATGAAACGCCGAGATATACGTTCAGGATGTAACTGGGGAAAAGACCATTCGGCCGACCGAGCCCACTATTCGGTCGACCGAGCCCTGCTTTATCCGTTAAATAGCCACGCCTTTATGGTTAGGTTAACTTAATAGAATTTATTATCTCGGAGGGTATGGCTATGGCTACGTTACTCGCTTAGTTTAATTAAAACGTGTAAAAAGGAAATACCAATATAAAACTCTTAGGTAGGCTTATGAATTGATCTTCGACGTTCAAAGAATATCTAGGTAGGTTTATATTTGGGAATTGCATGCACCGCTTATACGTGCGTCGTAGATTAGCATGAGACTATAACTTGGTAATTGCTAGTTGGACGAGAGCTTGAGTGATCGTTTAGGAAGTATAAGTACGCCTAACCATAGGAATGTTGCCTGAACGAGGTGTACGGTTAATATCGGCATCCTGAGTCGTAAGCGTGTGAGTTATATGAGATGGAGGCACCAAAAGGCGAAGTCACGTAACAATATCACGTTGATTTAGTGACTTACCGGTGCTAAGTCAAGTTAAAGAGGATGACTCCGTAGCCAATCTAAAATAAGATACAAATGGATTGCCGCTTAATAAGTTCGGCTTTATTATATAAATTATCTAGGTCCAAACGATAAAGACTATAATTGGGGAGGTTAATTACGCTTGTGTCGAGTCGTGTCTTTACTTTTCTTGTTTTATGTTGGTCGTAGACCGCCTCTATGTCCTTGACATGTTTAATTAATTGTTTGTATATAAGATGATCCACAATTGGTTCCCCGTGGGATCGACCTTGATTCACTATAGCTATACTACGATGGGCCTAGTCCTCTTGCTAGTATTGGTTTATGGTGGTCAAGTATTTTATAACCTGATTGACCACGCTCATCATCCACCGGTCTAGATCTACCACGGTCTATATGGTTAGATCTAGCCATCAAGATTCTAGTAATTTTCTCAGAAACGACTTCGCCACGCTCAGTGCTTTCTTTTTCATATATACATGTAATAGATCCGCCAATTTGTTACATCGTTCTCGTAAATTAATGTGATATATTGTGAAAATTGCCATGTTAAATAGGACATGAGTTAGCCGATCGTTTAGGAGGTGTGCCAACCCGTCCATGGTGGTTGCGTAAATGAGGTGACGATTTTAGATCGGCATCCCTAGTTTGGTATAGCATGCTTGTTATATGATGTTCTATCCTGTCCAAGGAAGGATTCGTAATTAAGCATAAGGATCTTCTATCCGTTCATGAATTAGATCCAGTTTAGGGGATGACTCCCGTAGCCAGAATATAATCAACCTTAACGTCTTTTCTGTCTCGGTTTAGATATACATATATGGGGGAGTAATTACTACTAGCGTAATCAATACCGTTTGTTAGAGTCTTATAAAACCATAAAAACAAGTGTTTAGTGTCTTGTGTCGTATTGTTAGCCTTTGTGTTTTCTATCGTGTCAATCTTTATTTCTACGTTATTGTTGGTTGTAGACCGCCCTTTAATCTATTTTTAGTTTAATAATGTTGTACTTGTTTAAGCCGAGTCTCTGTGGGATCGAATTTCGACTCTATCTAGCTATACTACGATTGAACATAGTTCTCTTGCTAGTTGGTTATTTAGGTATCGAGTTATTTTTATAACTTGACCGTCATCAGGTGTCTATCACTTAAGGGACGAATTCTCTTGCTCTCTTTCAGATTCAAGTGATATATATAAGCAACTTTACATTGTTAAAGACAATATAACAAATGTAAGCATCCTTGATTTGTCATACATATATCTTAAAATTTCTAAGTGCTCTTTAATATCTTTTGTCCAAGAATTAAAGGTCTCTCTCTCTCAGTTTGTATCTCACTTAGATATTCGTGAAAACCGGGACAAGGAATAAGGGTCGAATAATTTAAGAAGGACAGCGAATTATCGTGAAACTGCGAGGATCCAAGTCTTCTTATTTTGCAGGATTTACAAGATTGTTGATCATCTTTACACCCAATTTACAACAAAACCCGTATTTATAAGAGCTGCTCAAAATAAATGAAAATGTATAAACCGACAAAATACAGCTGTTACTTTTATAAAGTAAAAGGATAAAGTGGCTACAGAAAAAAGGAGAGGAATATTTTCCTTTAACTTTATTAGTGGGACATACATGTCGGCCAGACGGGGCAAAACCTGTAATATTATAAGGTTTTGCTCACCATTTGGGGCCACACACCAATATAAAAGGGTTAAAATCAGGTTCTCACCTGACTCAATTAACAAACTGAGGCAAAATTGCCTCTCTGCCTCACCAAAACCTTGTATGCATACAAGTTCTCCATGTCACGACAAAAAACCCAATTTCGCCTTCAGGGCAAATCAGTCTTTTTAACATATCCATACTGCCCATTAATTCCACTGTTCGTAGTAGACTATTTATTCAATCTACTAAAATAATTTTATATATCCTATGCCAGAGTGTGTACGGAAAATCATCAAAACGGAGAACCGCACCTGCACTGTCTGGTGCAGCTTGAAAAATGATTTTCATCCAGAAACCCAAAATACTTTGACATAACAGATCCAAATAAATCTACCTCCTATCATCCAAACTGTCAAATACCACGACGGGATGCAGACGTGGCCAATTACATCGGTAAGGGAGGGCTTTTTGAAGAAAGAGGATTACTCAAGGATTCAAGAAGAAGCCCAAAAAAGTCAAGAGACTCAATATGGTCAGCGATCATGAACGAGTCTACCACGAAGACAGAATTCCTCTCACGAGTATGCACTGAACAAGCATACACGTATGCCAACAACTTTAGGAATCTCTCTTACATGGCATCAGCCAGATGGCCAGAACCAACTGCAGTTTTCATCCCAAAGTGGACAAATTTCCTTAACGTACCCCAACATCTAACACAATGGGCTGAGGAAAACATCCAAATGGTACGTAGAGACTTGATTGCAAATTTTCATTTTGAAGATAGATATGACATCCAAATTGGCCATGAACATCTGAAAGATATGTTCATGGAACAAGCCTATGCCCATTTACTTGGCACTTTGCCTCGACACTATGGATGTACCTGCTACAGACCCGAATAGAAACCGCACCGCCCACTCTTAGTGATCATTGAAGGCCCAACCGAATGGGGAAAACTGCATGGGCTGTAAGTTTGGGCCGACATAATTATTTCGTGGGGGGATGATTTTTCCGCCACGATAGTAACGCATTATACAATGTAATAGATGATATCCCTTTCCAATTTCTCCCGTGTAAGAAGGAATTGTTAGGTAGTCAAAAGGATTTTACTGTTAACGAAAAGTATAGAAAAAAATAGGTAATTTCTGGGGGGATTTCATGTATTGTACTATGTAACCCAGATCAGAGTTACAAATCAACTATATCTAATGATAGCAGGTTCTTTGACTAGGCCTCAGGAAATATAATAATGTATGAAATAAATCAACCCCTTTATTAATCAAGTATAAATGTACATTCTGATTGATATTGTCATTACAGATAATGTTCCTGAAACTGAACTAGCCACACATAAATACAATGCATTCTCATGAATATTGTCAATGGTTCCAGTAGTAGAACCGCCGTATTTAACTAAAACAGCCTTCTTACAATATTCCTTCACACACTGTTCTTCTTGACCTTCTGAATTAGAACCCTTTTGTGCAAGCGAGTAGACACCCCTCCTTAAAACCCTGAATCTGTCTGTCATATCTTCCTTAATCATTGAGGTACAAGGTTCATTGTCATAAACATAAAAATATCAGACATCTTCACAGGATTGGATGAAGTCCCCTTTGGTTTTTTTATCAACAATTAAAAACCATATAACATGAAGCCCTGAATAAGGATCACATGTGTTAATGAAAACATTCCCCTTAATGTTCATTGCATAAAGGTTAACATCATGACCAAGACTTTGATCTGAACTTGTACCCTGACTAATAATATTCAATAATTTACATTCTCCCTCATCATCAATGGTCAATTTCTCATGAATTGTCTTTAACCTCTTTCGTAAAACTTTCTTCATATATAGAATGTTTTATTCCTATATGTTAACGGAAGTCTCCTAATTTGAGACTCTAAAGTAGTTCCTGTGAACTGCTCCAAAAGATTTCTGCTTACACTTGCATATGCCAACTTCCGCTTTGGCGACCAACATCTCCTCGTGATCTTTCTGCTTGTCGATGACATTGCATTCGATCAATATCTACATCCGCTTCGCTTCTTAATCTAATACGTGTCCTTACTTTTGTTACATCCGCGATTAACGTAACGAAGTTTAAGCAACCTTTCCTCAATAGAGATGGATTCCCTGCTCCAGAAAACCACCCCGTGACAAACAATATTCACCCTTGCCTTTTGACAAATCTTTATGTTCCAATTGTGACGTAATCCAATGACTCTACGCACATCGCTCTTAATCCTTCCTAATTCATGGAATATTCGCCACATCGAAAATACGTAAACCCATTTATAACTGTAATTAAATTTAATAGAGTTATAAAAAAACCAACAACAATCCAACAATTGTAACTTACACAGATTTCCTCCTTGTATAACAGGTAAAAAAAATTAACTTCGCTGTTTTATAAACAATGTCTACTTGCGCTACACGTAATACCTAATTTAATTATTCTTCTCAGCTTCCAAAACACTCTTCTTTGAATCTTCGTCATTGTTCTTCAATCCATTACGTGATTCAGAAGGTTTACTGTCCAAATTACACAAACTGGGCCGGCCCAAAT
The DNA here is from genome assembly GCA_026214975.1 of Gentiana macrophylla. NCBI lineage: Eukaryota > Viridiplantae > Streptophyta > Magnoliopsida > Gentianales > Gentianaceae > Gentiana > Gentiana macrophylla. The sequence goes on along the minus strand of JAOBSW010001127.1, from coordinate 66,087 downwards.
GACTGAAGGGCGATCTGCATCAGAAAAAGCATCTCCAGTCCCATAAGATATAACCTTGGGCTTGTGAAGGTTGTCAATACGTGAACTAAGGCATCGACTAAGTGTGGGCTTCTTATACGCACAATGCCATACATCCACATTATCCCTGCTGAATAATTTCGTTCAGATGTCGATAATAGGACCTCTAAAAGCTAATTCATTAGGCCTCTTGGCCGTAGACATTTTCAAAAAAGCTTTCATCTTGCAGTAATTAACTTCCGCTTTAATGTTTGAATTTTCCAACCCATGCGTAATAGACCAAGGGCATTCCTTGTCCTTCAAACTTGCATACGCGTTACGAAAAAATGTCATATTCAAACAAAAACATACTGGGAAAATGAACTCAGCCTGTTTGTAATCAGGTTCGCATAACCTGTTGTCGTAAACCCTCACCCTAACACAACCTTCTGAGTTTATTGGACATTGAGGTATGTACATCAACAAACAACTGTCGATCATCACTGACATATTTTTCATCTTGTTTAAAGCCCTGTCAATTAAACTAGGGTACATTAACTTAATCGCTCAATAAACCGATCCCGATTTGATATCGGTAGAATCATTCTCGTAATTGCCTCGACACCGCTTTCGCTTCCCAATCTCCATTTTTATTTAAATGTACACCAAAATGCTTTTCTCGTAAAATGCAAATAATAAAATGTTAAACCCGTATATATAATAAATGCTTCAAAATAAATGAAAATGTCTCTCGCATCCTCTTTTCTATCCCGACATATCAAAAATGCAGCCACTGATTCAAGTGAAGAAGGCGATCTCCTTCTTCGAAGCAACAGCAGGCTCAAGTGCAGAGCCATGGAAGAACCGCTCCCACCATCTGATTCTGACTCGATTTTGGACTCAACGAGGAGGGGCTGACCTCCTCCGAGATTCAGACGTTGTGCCCGAACTGTATACCGGAGAAGATGAATCCGAGGAATATATACTTGAATTCATCCGGTATTATCAGCAACAATCAGCCGGAAGAACTCCTCCTGCCATGGCCGGAGTAAGAAATGTCGACATCCCACTAGAAACTCTTAAGAAGCTATGGTTGCCTTGGAGACGTGCATTAATCATTAAGGTGCTTGGTCGTAATGTCAGTTTACCGGTCCTCCAAGCCTGATTAACCGATATGTGGGCGAAGGGGAAGCACTTTGAAATCACCAACTTAGAGGACGGTTTCTACATTGTCCGTTTTATGGCTAAAGAGGATTACGACTACGTGCTCGAGAATGGTCCTTGGCTGATCCAGAACCATTACATCACGATCTCAAAGTGGAAACCCTCTTTTCACCCCTCGAATGAGCTCATACAATCCACCATGATCTCAGGTTAGAATACCCCATGTGCCAATTGAGTACTTTGAGGAAGAAACCTCGCTACATGTCGGCAATTTCATTGGGGCTGCCCAAAGGTGGACCTCACTTCATTACGCAATCGAGAGGTAAGTATGATAGAGTTTAAATTGAGATTGAGTTAAACAAACCCCTACCCACCGTAGTGATATTGAATGATGAGCTTTACAAAATAGAATATGAAGGCCCCCATATGGTCTGCTTTGGTTGCGGCATCTATGGCCACAAAACGGAGGATTTCCCTCAAAAAACGCAGGAGATGACACCTCCACCACTAGACCTCCGAACCAGTAAATTCCCCCATGGATACTACCTCTTTCGGGCCTTGGATGCTAGCTTCCACTCGTAAGAGGAGGCAACCTGCCCAAAAGCCGAGCCAACAGGACCAATATCCTTCAAATGGTCCAAGTAGACATGGAGATAACATTGCTGAGACCCCCCAGATTCGTCCAAATGCCCCAAACAATAATATCACATGACCACAAACGGTTCTCGCTTTTCCATTTTAACAAATTTTGAGACAGAGAAGGTAAATGATGATGTCCCATTAAATAATTTGCAGCAAATAAGTTTCCATGACATCCTCAATTTACCAAAGAGACCAACAATCGACAAAGCGTCTAGAGGAGATCGCTCCACAAACTCTCGTGGAAAAGGTAGGAGCGGCCGTCCCGCCGCAATCTCACCGAATAAATACTCAGCCTCCCCAAACCCGTGAAAAACAGCCTACCACATTTAATACAAGCTACTCCCTCTCGAGCAATGTACATTTTCCTCTTATAAGTCTTGTTCCCCTCATAGACATCACAAATGTTCGAGGTGGTTCAGGAGTTTTGGGTGGCAGTGTCCTTGAAACAATTAAAGAATCCACGGCCATTGACACACAAATTGCAGAAGAAAATGCACAAAAAATGGACCAATTGTATGTGAAAGCAAACCCTCCGGACACAACAATACCAAGTGCCGAACATAGACCAATGAAAATTGTAAACTCACAAAATTCAATTGCCCCTGGGCAAGCCGCACATTCTCTTACAGATACTACCCAATAAAGTTTCTATCATGGAATTGTAGAGGAGCAAGCTCCTCAGACTTTTTTCGGCATTTAAAGTCTCGATAGCCGGGCAAACCTAATATTCTCTTTCTCATGGAAACATGAACTCCGAGTAAAAAAGCGGATCGTGCTTTACGGCGCTTTTAATTTCACTCATTTAATCATGCGTGGAAGCTCGTGGTTTTAGTGGAGGCCTCTGGGTCTTCTGGGATATTTCTTCTATCAACCTGTGATTCCTGTTTGCGACAAATCAATGCATCATCATGGCGGCGGTTAGAGGTAATGTTGCGGACTTTATTATTATTTTTACATATGCCTCTCCCACCCATGTTGTCCGTGAAGAGCTTTGGGAACTTATTGACTATGTATCGGAATTTATCGATATCCCCATGTGCATTATTGGTGATCTTAATCAAGTAATCCACCCAATTGACAAAAGAGTGGGAGACCGGTTATGGGAATGGCTATTAATGTACTCCGGGAACTTATTGAACATGCGGGCCTGGTGGAATTACCTTTTCATGGACCTCGCTACACCTGGTCCGCTCGATTCACGATTCTCACGGGATTGAACAACGCTTAGATCAGGCCTTATGTAACGATAAATGGTGGCATCACTTCCCGGATTCTAATATATACCATCTTCCTCGTGTGCACTCCGACCACAATCCGATTCTCCTTGATCTTGAGCCCCCCCTTAACAACAATAACACAACTGAAAAACCATTTCGCTTTCAGGCTTGTTGGATGAAACACTCGGCTTTCCACGACTTTCTTTTAGAAAATTGGTTTGTTAATGGTAATGACTTACAAGGTGCTCTGAACTCTTTGGCTTTAAACTTGAACGATTGGAATAAACAGGTGTTCGAGAATATTTTCTTTCGGAAAAGGAAATGCTTAAAAAGGATAGCGGGCATCCAGCTCTCACTCTCAAATGCACCTTCCAATTTTTTGACGAAACTAAATTCAGAGCTTATGCAGGAATACAATGATATCTTGGCCCAAGAAGAGATTTACTGGTACCAGAAATCGCGCCTGGATTGGATTAAGGATGGTGATCGTAAAACTCGATACTTTCATATGTCAACCAAACGGAGGAGGGGTAAAAACACTATTCATTGCCTAAAAGATGAATCTGGTACGTGGATTACTGATCGAGATGCCTTACATACTATGGTTCGTCTTTTCTATATTACCCTCTATTCCGACGAGCCTGTGCTCCCCTTTCCGGTTGGCATTTTTTCCCCTGTCATAACACATACAGACAAAAGGATTCTGAATCGACCGGTTAGTGTAGGGGATATCCGAGCAGCTGTCTTCCAAATGGGGGCCTATCAATCTCCCGGTCCAGATGGATTACCGCCGATATTTTATCACCTGAATTGGGAAGGGATTGGACCTTCCTTCTCGGATTGGATTATTAAGGCTTTCTGAGATAAATGCTTTCCCGCGGACATGAACCAGACTTTTATTGCTCTAATTCCAAAGGTAAATCCACCGAAATCCGTCTCTCAATCGCGCGCTTCATTGCTCTTGCCAACGCCATCACGCCAAAACCATTACAAAGATCATTGCCAACCGCTTACGCTTGATTATCGATAAGATCATTGACAATAGTCAAAATGCTTTTATGCCTGGTAGACAAACTACGAACAACATCATTGTCACGCAAGAGGTTCTGCATACAATGAGGAGGAAAACGGGACACAAAGGTACTATGGTTATAAAGGTTGATTTAGAAAAGGCCTACGATAGAGTTAACTAGTCTTTCCTCCGACATATTCTTATCAGCATAGGTTTTGACGACGCACTGATTAAGCTCATCATGTACTCGATTTCTAGCACCTCATTGGAAATCCTTTCGAACGGCATACCACTACAAGGATTCCGACCCCAACGTGGTTTAAAACAGGGAGACCCTCTTGCGCCGTATCTTTTTGTTCTTGTTATGTAGATTTTGAGTTGCCTTATTAATCAATCGATCAGTGCTGGATGATGGAAGCCTTTTGCTCTCTCCCGTGGGGGCCCAAAAATCTCGCACCTCTTTTTTGCAGATGACCTGCTTCTGTTTGCAGAGGCTACTATTGATCAAGCTCGGGAGATTGATCGTATTTTATCCTATTTTTGCGGTATTTCGGGCCAGAAAATTAGTGTGGCGAAATCGAAATTTACCACGTCACCCAATACTGATCCGCAAACTATCAGCTGCATCGCAAGGGAACTTGGCATGACCCGCACTACCCATCTAAATAAATACCTTAGGGTCCCCTTGCATCATGGCCGAGTCAAAAAAGAAGATTTTCAGGGAGTCATCGACAAGGTACGCTCGAAGCTTCAACCTTGGAAAGCCGCCACACTATCCAAAACAGGACGAGCTCTCTTAACTCAAACGGTGCTCACCACGACACCATACTATCATATGCAGTCCGTCTGTCTACCGGTCTCCGTAACGAATGAACTTGATAAACTGGCTCGATCTTTTTTTTTGGGGCATGACTAAGACAAAAAGGGCCTACACCTTGTTTCCTGGAGAGACGTGTGTCGACTCAAATTACATGGAGGATTAGGCATCCGGACAGCTCAAGGAATGAATGATGCTCTACTAGCCAAACTTGTGTGGCAACTTTTAACCGACCAAGGCAAACTGTGGGTGCAGATTTTTAGGCAAAATTACGGTTCCCCATTTGATGTACCAAAATGTACGAGTTCTTTTATATGGCGGCACATATGTAAAACCGCAAACTCTCTTCATCAAGCGATTGGCTTTGATTTACCAAGGCAATGTTATTTGGCTTCCGACTTCAACCGGCAAATTCACAGTGAAGTCGGCCTACTTTGCTCTCCAAGAGCTCCCACCCCTTCTACAAAATTCTTCAAAATCTTGGAAGCAATTGTGGTCTATCAAAGGGCCACTTCGGGGTAACCTCCTCATTTGGCAGATTTTTCAAAATGCCCTTCCAACGGCATCTCTTCTTCACTCAAGACACATCATTGAGGATGGTACCGCTTTTTGCGCGGTATGTTTATGGAAACTTCTTTACACACATTTCGAGATTGCAAATCGGATCAAATCAATGTGGAAATCGTGGTTCACCAACATCATTGGCCTCACTTTACCTCGGCCTCGGATGCCTCTTTATGGCTCACGAGATGCTTAAGCGTGAACATGTATAAACACGACAACATTGAATTCTGGAGGTCCCTATTTCGTGAACTCATTCAAAGTATATGGTATTGGAGGAATCAAGTAGTGCATGGGACCAACACCCAACAAATTTCCGAAGACGATTTTCATTTCTCGTGCAATCAGAAAGCCCACGAAATTAGAGTAGCTTGGATGTTAATTTTTTTCCAAATTTTGACATGTAATTTTCAAATGTACTACTAGGGTGTACACTTTGTACAGTTGTACAATTTTATCTAATAAAATATCCGGTTTCAACCAAAAAAAAAATTTGAAAATGTATAAACCGACAAAATACAACTGTTACTTTTATAAAGTAAAAAGATAAAGTGGCTACAGAAAAAAGGAGAGGAATATTTGCCTTTAACTTTGTTAGTGGGACCCACGTGTCGGCCAGACGGGGTAAAACCTGTAATATTATAAGGTTTTCCTCACGTCATTTGGGGCCACACACCAATATAAAAGAGTTAAAATCAGGTTCTCACCTGACTCAATTAACAAACTGAGGCCAAATTGCCTCTCTGCCTCACCAAAACCTTGTATGCATACAAGTTCTCCAAGCCACGACAAAAAACCCAATTCCGCCTTCAGGGCAAAACAGTCTTTTTAACATATCCACACCGCCCATTAATTCCACTATTCGTAGTAGACTATTTATTCAATCTACTAAAAGAATTTGATATTTCCCATGCCAGAGTGTGTACGGAAAATCATCAGAATGGAGAACCGCGACTCAAGATCATTCTAAGTGCGCAAATTTGAAAACGATTTTCAACCAGAAACCCAAAATACTTTGACATAACAGATCCAAATAAATCTACCTCCTATCATCCAAATTGCCAAATACCATGACGGGATGTAGACGTGGCGTGGCGATTACATATCTAAGGGAGGGCATTTTGAAGAAAGAGGATTACTCAAGGCTTCAAGAAGAAGCCCAAAAAAGTCAACAGACTCAATATGGTCAGCGATCATGAATGAGTCTACCACGAAGACAGAATTCCTCTCACGAGTATGAACTGAACAACCATACACGTATGCCAACAACTTCAGGAATCTCTCTTATATGGCATTAGCCAGATGGCCAGAACCAACTGCAATTTTCATCCCAAAGTGGACAAATTTCCTTAACGTACCCCAACATCTAACACAATGGGCTGAGGAAAACATCCAAATGGTACGTAGAGACTTGATTGCAAATTTTCATTTTGAAGACAGATATGACATCCAAATTGGCCATGAACATCTGAAAGATATGTTCATGGAACAAGCCCATGCACATTTACTTGACACTTTGCCTGACACTATGGATGTACCTACAAGACCCAGAATAGAAACCAGACTCTCAATGACAACATCAGTGGCACCGACGTTGGTGTTCAACAAGGAACACCGGTGTCGCCGACGTTTTTTTCGTCCGAAAAAATATTCAATTAATGGGTGCCGAAAGTAAAAACGGAGGTGCTGATAGAACCCACCTTGTTTTAACTTTGAATTTATTTATGTTTGAACACACGGTAATTGTCCAGGGCGGAGCTACTCCAAGGGCACAGGTGGGCTAAGCCCACCCAACCCCTTTTATTTTTTTCTATATAATATGTATGTCCAGCCCTCCAACACATCTGCCCACTAGATAATTAGTTTTACAGCCATTAAAATATATGTTACAAAAAAAAGTGATTTCATTGGCGCCACGATTTTATTTCATGCACTACGATCATTTTAAAGAGTAAAAAAATTACTTCTAACACACAATTATTTTTAATAAAAATAACGTCAGTGGTACTTGACGTTTAAAAAATAGCGTCAGTGCCTTTATAGTTATACAATAAAAGTGTTACTGGTAGGTAACGTCAGATCCACTGAATTGATATTGGAGTTAACGTTTGTAGTGTGTTGTGAGATTAAAAAAAAAGAATACATCATAAAGTGTATAAAGAAATTGTTTTTTTTTTTTTCAGAAAATTATACCGTATAAATGAAAGAAATAAAATCTCAGGCCATCCGATAAAGAATTCATGGCTCAGCCCTTGATTGTCCTCGGCCAGGATCGCCCGATTTTCCGGAATGGATTAAGCTAATCACAGAATATTCAGCGATATTGTGATTTGTGAAGGATCTGAAACGGGTGCTAGTGGTACTATATACACATTATCTTTTGCGCAAGAAAGCTTGAACATGAATATTGTGTTGTTTTTATGATGCACCGACACTTCAATCTGGACGCCGCGCGCCGTATCCGACACAAGACACGACACGACACGACACGCTCCGACATGTTCCGACACCGTGTCCGACACGTGTCGGTTGATTAAATTAATATTATTTAACATTTTAATATCCGACACGTTGTCGACACACCTCCGACACGGCGCCGACACCTCCTGTAATATTCCGACTTTCGGGAAAGGGCAGACGTGTCTTTTGCGAAAACGAAATATTAGGTTCGGTTTCCTTTTATTCGGAGTTAATTATTTTGGACATTATATATATATATTCTCGAAATTTTATATATGTAATTAAAAGGAAAATCAATTTTGTGGTCAAGGGCAATTAAGGAAAATGGTTAACTCCTTTTTAATGCTAAGACCTAACCTAATTCGGTGGATTTTCGGTTTGATTTCAGCCTTCCCCCCCCTTGTGCGGCATTGTGAGGAGAGAAAGAGAGAAAAGAGAGTTCTTCACAATTCTAAGAGGTAGAGTTGATCGTTTTCAAAACGGATTCAAGAATTGGACTCGGCGTGAAGAGCACAGTTTTTGCGGCATCCGTTTTGTGGGATTGCAGCAGATTTTCAGAGCAAGATTGATCGCTTTGGGGCTGCAAATAGGTAAGAGAAACAAATCCTATGAATTCTATCATTTGTTATAAGGAATTGATCATGTTTTAAGGCTTTTGGTGTTAGAAATATAAATCTTTGTTTTGGTTAAAGACTATGGTTGTTACAAGACGCCTAGATGTGGATCCTTGTGTTGTTTTGTTGGTTATTTGTCGGTTTTGGGTTGAATTACGATCCGAAATCGCATGATGATGAAGTTAGGGTTTTGGTCGAACCCAGGTGTGGACGGGCGTCCGGTTCTTCTGGACGGGCGTCCGCTTAGGTCGAATCTCGACGGGCGTCTGGCTTATCCGGACGGGCGCCTCGAGGTGCAATTTACATTCGAGATTGAATCGCTTTTGGGTGACGAAGCGTCCACTATTTTGGACGGGCGTCCAGGTCTTTAAACGGGCGCCCGCTTTGTCTTGCCCTCCTTTCTATTGTTAATCGTTGTTCAGCCAAGTATACATGCTTTACTTACTTGAGATATATATACGATATGTTAAACATGGTATAACTTAGACAAGCTCGAATTGAGCTTCGATTCGCTTCATTTAAAACACCGAATGTACTCTTAAAGGGAGTTGAAGTTCGGATCCGTCCGTAAGAGCATGATAGGCTTGTGCTTTGATGAATTAGGATTCATCAATGTCTCTGTATGTGCTAGGACTTGTCCGTGTCTAGTGGTCTAGGAAGAGAGTAGTATGTGTGAGGAGATTATTTGAAAACACTTAGGTCGCTAGTTAATAATTTAATAAACAACGTATGTGACTAGTAAAAGATTAAACAACATGTCTCTCTTGGCTAGGCACCGTGCTAAATCGCGATGCATGTGCTACCCCCACGAAGGTGGAAGAACTTCGTGAGGTCAAAAGACCCTAAGTGCGGAGGGACTCTGTGAGGTGTGCGTGCTATCGGAGTCTACCTTTTCTAGACTTCGGGATATTGGTGTGATCCACTAATATGTTGCAAAAGAGTGTTCCCAAGGAAGAAGAACTCAGAGGTCAAAGACCACTAAGTCAGAGAGGACTCTGCTTGAGGGATGCGCAGTAGTGCCCTTGAGTGCGGTTGTAACATAGATATGCTAAGTTAGAAACAGATTAGTCACAACGTGTTGATGAGCGTAAGTGAACCCTAGATGGAGTTGGTCTCATTTAATCAACTAATTAAATAATTATCTTTTCGTTATAACTATGATTGTCTTCATAGCTTCTCATTCTTTCTAAGTACGTTGTACTTACCTCGAATGCATTTTCTTTTATGTGTTTGGGGGTGAGAAGACGAACAGGTGTTCGAGGAGAGTTTTGACGACGACGTGTGAAGGCGCTCGTTGAAGTTTCAAGAATGTTTCTTTCTTGCTTTTCTTTGGTGGCTCTTGTAATGATTCTGAGGTAGACTGTTGGTTCTTTTGGTTGCTACGTACTGTCTTTGGGATTTCGTACTTTTCCAATGTAATAATTTACATTTCTATCTTTAGAATTTCTTGTTTCTATTCTTAGACGTTGAAAAAAAATATACCCGAGTTTTGCTTCCGTTTTGCTTTCATTCGATACGACATAGTAGAGGCTTACGTATAAAATGAATTTACTTTTATTTTATACGTGCCGAACGTTCCTTTTCCGGATAAGGACTCGGTGTCCGGGAACGGGGCGTTACACCTCCCGACACCCATGAACACAATTTTTCAATCTTTTTTTTATGAAACCTGAAAATATACAATTTCTATCTTGATTACTCTGTATTATGTTTATATGTTTTTTTGTTATAGACAATCGTTTTTACACTTAAATTGTAATATTTTGAAAGTCAATCACAATTTTCTTTTTACTTTTGAGACCGTATAGATAACAAATAATTTTAGATATTGATAGAGTTTAAGTATTACATATCTTATTTTGTCTAGTTGTTTAGACTTGTACGAATATATTTTTTTTGATAAATTTGAATATATATATATAGAGAGAGAGAGAGATATATATATGTATATATAGATGTTAAATGAATATCAGAACTCCATGTAATCACAAGTTTCTTTGCATAATGAATCTTTTGTTTCCGGAAATATATATATATAGAGAGAGATGTATATATAGATGTATATATGTGTGTGTATATATATATTATATGTAACGTGTTTAGTAAGCTACAAGTGTCATTAAATTTTAATTACACGTGTCGCTGTCCGCTAATCAAGTGTCGTGTTGTGCGGCGTGTCCGTATCCGTGCAACATAGGTTGTTTCCCATTCCTATTTGGCTTCCATGACCTACATACACCAAATCGTGAAATCGTCCATCTTTAATCCAAAAAAAACATTAAAATTTATACGATAAATATAGTTTCATTTCTTAAATTTATTATTTGTTTTTAAAAAATTTAGGGAAAATGTTAAAAAGACATTTTAAAAGTAGTATTAGAGATTTAATCCAGTGATATTGTATTTATGTCATTAAAGACAAATTTTATTGTCCCTGAACCATTATACCCCTTTTTTTAATTTTTTTAACAGTTACCACAAAAGGTAATTCTGTCCTTTTGTCTCTAATTTTGTCCTGAATAATAACACAAATAAACGGTGGCGGTCCTATTCCACATTTTACCTATTATATTTGTCCTTCAGCCCCATCATCCTACATCCGCACCCGATTAAAATCAAACATCCTATTCATCGTTCCCATATATAGCTATGCTAATTGTCTGTAAGGCGAAAGAGAAAGGTTAGTCATGTTTTCTCTGAAGCTTGCTCTTGTCTTCTTTGCTGTATTTATATTAGTATCTTCAGAGGACTATTCCTTCACTTACAATGGTTTCTCTTCTGCAAATCTTAGCCTTGATGGCATAGCAGAGTTTACCTCCAATGGCCTCTTGAAACTAAGCAGCGATACACCACAAGATAAGGGCCATGCTTTTTCCAAACCCAATCGATTCCTTCAATACTTCACCTTTCTCCTTTTCCACTTCCTTCGTTTTCGCTATCCAGTCTCTGTATCAATTTCCGTCTCAATTTCCGTCTCAATTTCCGTTCAGGGGCCCAGGCATGTCTTTCGTCATTGCTCCGACCAGAGGCCTTCCGGGAGCTCTCTCGAGTCAATTCCTCGGCCTTTTCAACGACACTGACAACGGCAATGCTACCAATCACGTGGTTGCTGTGGAACTTGACACGATTCAAAGCTACGAGTTCTCTGACATCAACGATAACCATGTGGGAATTGATATCAATGGATTGATATCAAAGAAGGCGGCTCCAGCTGGCTATTATAGTGATTCCGATGGTTCATTTCGGAATTTGACTTTAGTTAGTGGAAAACCAATGCAAGCTTGGGTTGATTACGACGGCGTGGCTAAGCAATTCAATGTTACATTAGCTCCGGTCAACGTTGCAAAACCGGTGAAGCCTCTGTTATCTTATTCTTATGATCTTTCATTGGTGATAAATCAAACTATGTATGTCGGGTTTTCATCATCTACCGGATCGGTTCTGACAGCAGCAGCGACAACCCATTTTGTTCTCGGGTGGAGTTTCAAAATGAATGGTGTGGCAGATCCGATTAATCGCTCTAATCTTCCTAAGCTTCCCCGGCTTGGACCAAAGCCAGAATCAAAGCTTTTAAGAATTGGGTTGCCTATAATCTTGATTACTTCGTTTTCTATTATTATAGCAGCAGCAATTTATCATATAAGAAGAAAGAGGAAATATACAGAAGAGCTTGAAGATTGGGAACTTGATTACGGACCTCACAGATTCAAATACAAAGACTTGTATGTTGCAACCAAAGGTTTCAGAGTTAAAGGGCTTCTTGGAACAGGAGGATTTGGAAGAGTATATAGAGGTTTATTACCAACTTCAAAAATCGAAATTGCTGTCAAAAAGGTTTCTCATGAATCAAGACAAGGAATGAAAGAATTCGTTGCAGAAATCGTTAGTATCGGTCGATTACGACACAGAAACCTAGTATCCCTTTTAGGATACTGTCGGAGAAGAGGTGAATTGCTGTTAGTGTATGATTATATGCCTAATGGAAGCCTTGATAAGTATCTATACAACAGCCCAGTTCATACCCTTAATTGGAATCAAAGATTTAGAGTGATCAAAGGTGTTGCATCTGGGCTTTTTTACTTACATGAAGAATGGGAACAAGTAGTTATTCATAGAGATGTAAAAGCTAGCAATGTGTTATTAGATGGTGAATGGAATGCAAGATTAAGTGATTTTGGGCTTGCAAGATTGTATGATCACGGAACTGACCCACAAACAACACATGTTGGTGGAACTTTAGGATATCTTGCACCTGAACATTCAAGAACTGGGAAAGCTACAACAAGTACTGATGTATATGCTTTTGGGGCTTTTATGCTTGAGGTAGCATGTGGAAGAAGGCCAATTCAAATACGCGCACCGCCGGAGGAGGAGATATTGATTGATTGGGTTTATTCTTGCTTTACCAAAGACGCAATCTTGGAAACAGTTGATCAAAATCTGGGATCTGATTATGTTCAAGGTGAGGTTGAATTAGTAATGAAGCTGGCATTGTTGTGTTCGAATTCGGATCCGAAAGCACGGCCGAGTATGAAGCAAGTTTTGTTGTATTTAGAAGGTGCATTGGCCTTGCCGGAGATGTTAACAGTTGGGATCTCCGCCGTGGGCGGCCTCACATTTGCTCACCGTGAAGGGTTTAGTGATGTTGCTATGGAAAATGCTTTTTCACACCCTTCATCTGTTGCCGATTCATGGCTTTCTGGTGGCCGGTGATTCTCGGGAAATCCGGTGCCAGACGTTTCTCGTTTAGGGTGGTCCAGGTGCAAGTTTTGGACCACAAAGTCAGCACTTTCAAAGACGTACATTGGTGGAAAGTTTTTATAGGTAGTGACCCATTTTAGAATATTGAATTCCTATTAGTTTTGGTGCAACAACTAGGATTTGCACCAGGACCAACATAAAATTTATGTATCACATAAGAGGTTTACCTGCAAGATATTGAGTCAATATTTTTATTTGTGAAAGGAATATTTTGTAATTGGCATTGTATATTTGGGAGAAGAAATAAAAAAGGTTTATTAGGGGGAAAATGCCCTTTTTTTTTTTTTTTATTTTATAAAACAACTTTATTTTTATTGATAAACCAAATAAAGAAATTTACAAAGCTTCATCATTATATCCCTACTCGCTTGAAGTTTACGTGATAGAGTCAGATAAGATTGGCTCCTTAAACCCTATGTGTGTGCAAACCCAGCAGTAGGAAAATCCATCACATAGGGAAGAAGATTCATTTCATGACTCCCAATAAAATCCCTGCCCCATAGATAATTACATCAGTGGAAATCAAAGTGGAATAATTGTTGTAAATTTGCCCTTAACATCACATAAAACGTTTATTTCTGTCAATTAATATATGCATACATGAGCATATTAATTTTGAAGGAGATTGTCTAACCCTCCAGATCTCGTCTAGATGAGTTATAAATGATATGATCAATTGCTTAAGCCGCCGTCCTCGTTTAATTTGAATGGGCTAAGTCGTGTTGTGGTTGAGTATTATATATTTTCACTGATATGACTTTAGAGATTGGTTCAATGAAAATATGCATTTCAGCAAAATTAATTTTGAAGGAGATGGATTCAAGGAAGCACCAATCGTTTGATCTAACCAAGTAAGATTTGGACCTGTATGTTCTTTGCTCAAACGGCATTAATGAATCGAGAAATACGACGGCTAGTTACATAACATATTTTTTCATCATTGATAATGATTCAAGTCCGATTGGTTATCAAGTAAGCTGAACATTATCAAACTTACAAAGACTTGTTGTGTCATTCGTTGTAGCACAACCGTTGTATATATGATAACAACTACTGGTCTACACAAGTTCTGAGAATTTGATTAACACATAATGTAACATCCCGACTTCTCAGAAATGGGCAAAAGTGTTTTTTAACAAAAATTCAGAGTTTTGTTTTATTTAATTAGAGGATTTAAAGTATGTATATATAAATATATTCGAAATATATACATTCAAAAGGGTTTAATGGGATTAACTAGTAATTAGGAGAATTTTTGAGGACTTAAGTGGTAATAACGCCTTGGGGGGTTATTTTCTACAAGTAAACCTATCACTTAATTGAGGGAGTTATCAGAATGTGTTTTAGCAAGAACGTTCAAACTCCTCTGAAGAAATAGAAAAGGAAAATCAAAGAAGACTTCTTCCAATTTCTCTCTACTTCTTGGTCGGTTTTCAGAATCGTTTGAAGATTCAGAATCAGCGGGAAGAGAGAATCGTTTTGATAGCAAAAGCTCAGAGTTTTGTAAAGGTATGGTTTTGGATCTAAACCTAGAATCTTGAAGATTAGATCTTGTTTTGGTGTTCTAGTTGATCAATTATAGTTTAGATTGTTTAGAAACCTTTGATCACAATTAATATAGGTTTGAGTTGGAGTTCTAAGAGTGCTGCAGGTTTCTTGAAGGTTTGGCTTCGGTTTTGCTTGCTAATAAGGTGAGAGGCTCTTCCTAATGTTTTGTTAAGATCTTATGTTGTTAAGGTTGTGTTTCGGGTATAATTTGTGGTGTTTTATTGATTGAAATCATGCATACTTAATGTAGGAGAGTATGTGATGTTATAGTAGGTAAAAGCTGTGGTTTACTGCTGTTTCTCTGTGTTTATTGATGTTAAACTCGTTTGGAATTGAGTAGGGATCGTAAAAGTGCAAGAAAATAGGGTTTGGGGACTTTCTGGTCGCTTGGTGCGCCCGCACCAGCTCCTAGTGCGCCCGCACTGACGGGCAGAAGGTCCAGAATGTTTTTGCTCCAGGTGGGTGCGCTTGATCAGGCTTGGTGCACCCGCACCGGTTGAGCAGAGACATCCTGAATGTCTCTGGTTGTTCGGTGCGCCCGCACTGGCCTTGGGTGCGCCCGCACTGGCCCCTGTTTTGGGGAAAATTGTTGTTTTAAGCTACGTAATGAGTTCTAAATGTTAATTCTTGATCTAATAACATTATATGAACTTGAACAAGCCTCGATTAAGCTTCTGATGCATTTAGTTCCGGCATCGAATGTACTCTTCAAGGGAGTTGAAGTTCGGGACCGTCGGAAGAGTATGACTGGCTTGTGCTTTGATGAATTAGAATTCATCAATGTCTGTGTATGTGCTAAGGCTTGTCCGTGTCTAGGGGTCTAAGTAAGAGAGTTGTATTTGTGAGGGAGCTTACATGAAAATACTTAGGTGGATAGTTAACAACTAATAATAAACGTACGTGTGTAGTTATAAGATTAAGCATCGTAACAGTCTTGGTAAGGCACTTAGCTGTATCGCGATGTGTGGGCGGTCAGATAAAGTGAATAACTCTGCTAGCCTATAAACGGCTAAATGGCAGGGGACTTCGCCGAACGTGTACACTATCGGGTCCCGTGGCAATCGGTGTGCTCCACTGATAGGTTGCAAACGATACCTCGTGGTGGGTAGCACCATGAGTTGTGCCCTTGAATGCCGATGTAACAAAGATAAGTTAAGTTAGAAACGTCACGACATGTTGATGAGCATGAAGTGAACCCTAGAATTGAGTCGGTCTCATAAAGATAATTTAACATTAGTTAATGAACCTTTCGTTGTAAGACTTAATTATACATTAGCTTCTTCCTCTTGCTAAGTACTTTGTACTTACCTCAATTGCATATGTTGTTTTGTGTGCTTTTGGGGTGAGAAGACGAACAGGTTAGCCTTGAGCTCGTTGATGAGTTCGATGCTGATTTGATGGCGTTGGTGCTATGTTGATGCTTTCTTTTACTTTTCTATTAAAGATTGTTCTAGAGTATGTTGTAGATTGCTTAAATAACTTGTGGTACTTTTATTTCAAGTTTGTAAGACAAGTGTTGTATCTTTCTTTTGGAACATCGTACGTTGTAAGCTTACTATCGTTGTTGTAAGCTTTTCCTTTCTAACCATAGTCGGTTTGTATTCTATTCTTGGAGATATTTATGATTTTTACCCGAGCCTTTTGGGCTTCCGTTGCTTTATTTTTTGATACGACGACATAGAGGCTAGCGTATAATATTAGATTTATTTAACGTTATATGCGCCGAATGTTTCTCTTCCGGATAAGGGCTCGGTATTCGGGAGCGGGGCATTACACATAACATACATATTAGGCATAACAAAAGGAATAACGAACATATTGCAATAAACAAAGAACACATTGCAGACATATTTTGACATATAGCGAACAGAAAGCATAATAGAAGTAAACAGAAAGCATAAAAAATGTGAAAACTTATTTAGACTGATGCAAGTTTAGAATTATGTCATAAAGTCATTATTGCCTTGAAAATGTGCATACGGATATGACAAATGTCTTTAAAGATACAACAATCTACATTCTTCAGGTCTCGCACTTAGATGCGAAGAAGCAAGCGAGTTTTGGTATTGTGCAAATGATATTGTGTCATTCATTATGTATGTTGCTGGTATATATAGATGATATACTGATGACGTGGTCAATCAGGTTATAAAATACTCGACCACCATAAACCAATACTAGCAAGAGGACTAGGCCCATCGTAGTATAGCTATAGTGAATCAAGGTCGATCCCACAGGGAACCAATTGTGGATCATCTTATATACAAACAATTAATTAAACATGTTAAGGACATAGAGGCGGTCTACGACCAACATAAAACAAGAAAAGTAAAGACACGACTCGACACAACGTAATTAACCTCCCCAATTATAGTCTTTATCGTTTGGACCTAGATAATTTATATAATAAATCGAACTTATTAATCACAATCCATTTGTATCTATCTTAGATTGGCTACGGGAGTCATCCTCTTTAACTTGACTTAGCACCGGTAAGTCACTAAATCAACGCGGGTATTGTTACGTGACTTCGCTTTTGGTGCCTCCATCTCATATAACTCACACGCTACGACTTTAAGGATGCCGATATTAATCGTACACCTCGCTCTAGGCAACATTCCCGTGGTTAGCGTGCTTTCCTAAACGATCGCTCAAGCCTCGTCCAACTAACAATTACCTTTAATTCTCATGCTAGTCTACGACCTACGTATAACTAGGTGTGCACAATTCCCAAATAAAAACCTGCCTAGATCTCATTTGAAAGCCCCGGAAGGTCATTCATGTCCGACCTAGAGTCCTATATTGGTATTTCCTAATTGTACGCGAATTAAAACTGACGAGCAACGTAGCCGTGGCCATACCTACTGAGATAATAAATTCTATTAAGTTAACCTAACCATAAAGACGTGGCTATTTAACGGATAAAACAGGGCTCGGTCGACCGAATAGCTGGGCTCGGTCGACCGAGTGAACTCATTCGGTCACCCGAATCAATTTCGTCCCTAGATTACATCCCGGAACGTATCTCTCAGCGTTTCATCATACAGAACAGATTAAACAGTAATTCGTAAAGCATTCATATAAACTAACATAGATACGCATTAATTAAATCAAGTAGATTCATGAATAAATACTAAGTGTATGACGTAGGTTATGGGATCCTTATAGACAAGGTATCGCCACCTTCCTAACGTCATAGCCTAGATCTACATCATCTAGCTATGAATAATCAACTCAAACTATAAATCATAATTGGGAGGGATTAATTACTTAAAAGAAAGAAACAGAAAATAAAGGCTTACATAATGCAGCCCTTAAATTGCTGGAAACCTTCAATCTAATTATGCTACATTGTATCAAAATATCAAAGTAGAATTGTATGGTATTATTGAATGAATATGAATATATTTACAATTTCTCAAGTCTGCTTTGCTTATATAGGAGTTTCACCGACTTAGGAGGTTCTAGAAGATAGACTCGATAAAACCCTAAAAGTGACCGAAACTCCAGAGCCTCGGTCGATCGAGTGTGATGGCTCGGTCGACCGAACCTAAAATTTGCCCATTCTACACGTTTTTCATCCTGCCTTGCTCCCCACTGCACGCTTGCATGTTGATCCGATTAATCTCTCATTTAATGCTCCGATTTCCTACCTTCATTATCTTGAGATAATTGATTGAATGACATTAATCCTCTCGATTTGTTGTGATCTCGCAAAAATCAATAATTATCGCACAATAAATCGGCTTTTAATAATGAAAACGGCTAAATACCAAATATCATATTAATAATCACTTAACATTAAATAATAAATATAAACATGTGATTTAATATGAAATATACATTATTAATCTCGATTTAAGGTCAACGTTGATGACTTTCACGGGTATAATTTGACCGTCATCAACTACCCCCACTTAGACTTTGATCGTCCCGAACAAAGCATCAATAAGTCATTCCCAAGACGACATTTTCTATGGTCAAATCATACTTACACAAGAAACTCAAGTCAACTCATACTAGTCATGCTTATAAGATATCCATTATTCACTACTCACTATGAATCGCAGTTGACGTGTGCATGTGCATTAGGTTTTATATATTCGTAGCAAGATTAGAGTTTATGCACTCGCAATCTCAACCTACCAACCTCGGCATTCATACTTCTTATGCCTTTTATTTTTGAAGCACTAGAGCAATAAGCAAGAGCGTATCTATAGGGTTTTGGACTTGGAGACCGAGTACTACTCAAAGCCTCTTAAAGAGTTGAATATTCTTTTCATATCTTCATATTTTTCAAATACTATTAATCTCAAGGAAGAAAACTTTTAGTAGTATCCCCTATCTTAGATCATGTATAGCATCGAATATTACCACAAGCGCGGGCTACTTTGGTAATTTACTACAAGCCCATTGTCTAACATTTTGCTAAAACACGTGCACGCCTCAAGCTTATCACTCTGCTTTTGTTGGCAAGAAGATAAGAATACATCACCCAATAAGTATCGACACTAAGTCTACATAACCAATCATCTATGCAATGTACACATAATTTCTTCACTATTATGATTTGCGCGTATACTCGATTCACAAAGTTGAGTAATTGAATAATAAATAACTACTCGCAACAACCAAAGATGAATATCCTTAAATTTACTTAGCATAAGTATAAAATGATCACGCACTCATGCAACCTGGTTCCTTTCCTATCAATTCTTAGCTAGAACTCACAATTCTAAGGGTACGAGATACATAATATGGTATTTATTAAATTTTTTCAATCATGTGCCGTTTCATTCAATTTTCAATTATAACATAACATGGCTAAGTCTCCTACCCCCCACTTAAACGTGGCATTGTCCTCAATGACAAAAATAAGTGAGAAGTTAAGAAAAAGACTTAGCTCTGGAAACGGCTCTCAAGTAAAGGAACAATATCAGAGTAAATGTCATCATGTTGTGGAGAAGCAAGTGAAAACCTGTATAAGCAGACAAACTCCACGAAACCGTTAATAACACCATGTCTATGGAAGTTATAGAATAACGTGGCAGTAATTAGGTATAAATACCTAAAAACAGTTTAAGCCACTTTATTTTATACAACCAATGACAAGGGAAACCAAAAAGAAAAATACTAATTAGAAAGAAAAATAAACAAGCTACTAAAGATGGTGGTCTCCATCTACAACCTCCACCGCCTAAATATTCTTAAGACTGGGTGGAGAAGACAAAGATCAAAAAGCATTACCCGACGTGGGAAAACACGAGGGTGACTCGATCGAAAAGGTATTCAATCCAGAAAAGAGAAACTTGGTAAGGTATAATGTTTGAATGCGACCTATTGGCTAAAGATAAAATCAAATACTTAACGCAAACTTCTCGCTTGCATTGGATATCAACAACTTAGGAGATGTAGCTACTCCTCAAATTACTAATAACCCAATGTATCACGTAAAAGTCATAACCGTCATCAACAAGGTCCGATCAAGATGATGATGTAGAACAAAACTTATCATCTAGAAATGCCGGAATAAACGGAAAAAAAAAAAATGTGAAATTTAAAACTTCCGGTAGAAAGATAAGTTGTACTTTGATTAAACCAAAAACCTTTAAAATCTAGCTAGGGTCAGAGCTACACTTACCCAACTAGGATCAAGAAAATCAAAATGAGAAAAGATAATCATTAAAGCTGAGCAATATTCAAATTCCGCAACACAAAGGTATTTTGTAAACAAAATGGAGGTTTAGAGTGTGTCGGGTATAGAAAAAGATATATAAGGATGGTAAGAAAAGATAAAGGGTGGGTAAGAAATTGTGTTTTGGGTGGGTATTGTATAAGGGATTGGGTAGGGTGGGAGAGTGAAACTGATGGAAAGAAAGAGAGGCGATGAAAGAATGGTTAGAAATGTGAACTGTTGGGGCAGATTGGTGAGAGGATCGAAAAGTTTGAAGGTGAAAAAGTGTAAAGGGAAAGATAAGGATAGTTGCAGAATGAATTGCACATCACTTTGGATTTTCACTTGGATCACCATTCTAAAAGGTTTTGGAAGTTGACCAAAATTGTTCTTGTTCGCACCAATCACTCTCTGTTACATTTTCAGTAATTCTCAAGCTCTCTTAATGCTTCCATCTTAAGGTTGTTTGCTAAATTTCCTTTTCTTTAGCAATTTCTTGACTCTCCTACGGAACTCTATTTCACGTGGCCTATATTGAGTAAAAAAGTTTTGCACATCCTTAGCCCAATGGCCATCGGAACACGGCAAAATAAAAAACCTCAACATATGTCACGTTACTCTTATTTGACTCAAAGAAAACAAAACCTAAAATCCTAAAAAGAAATCCTAAGGGTTTTAAAGAAGTAGTTCTGAGTTTAAAGCCCTCAGCTCGACTTTCCAAAAGTATCCTTGTCAATCATCATTCTTGGATCGCCAGACTTTGACCCTTCGAGCATTATATGAGGTGGGCTTGTCGCTTTTGCGGATTAATACTTTTCCTTTGGTTGTGAGACCTAGGAAACGACATTTATCCATACCATTTATCCAAAGCTCTTACCTCGGCTCGCTTTAGGAATTAGTGAATTACGGTTACTAATTACGGTTTTGGACTTGACAATAAGAAACAATGAATCAAAGTACTCCGAATAAGGTCGGTTATGTAGGCAAGCCTATGCCGTCTTATTCGTTGGAACATATGTGATGATTCAGGGCCAATCCGTCAAGATAAGCCCCGTTTAGCCCGAAGGCTTATCGGCTATGCTAAGTCTTGTCGAATCTGCTGTAACGCATATCACACGCGGAGGGAGTTGATTGAGCGAAGCTCGGTTGAACTCGCCACCCATGGTTAAACCATTTCCAACCTATGTACAAAGATTCTTCGATTTCTAAATTTTCACCCAAAGCGTAATCTCGCTTTTTGTTTAAGGTGGGTTCACCGAGAAGCCATCACCATAAACATCAACGAAAGCAAAAGATGGTGTTCTCCCAAAACTCAACGCCTCCTTTAGATTGTGAATGCTCAAACTACACAATTTGTTGCTCCCATGGCCAAGTAGAAGTAATCTCATGCATAGGACAAAGAGATTTTAACAGTAACTACGAGGAACTCTTTATTCACTGCTTCCTTTCAACGACTACATGTTTCCTTACACCCTCTAGATGAGATAGATTTGGAGGCAGAACCTTCCACACTAATAAAATTAATCTTACAAACCAACTCCGGGCTAAGATTCATTCTAAGGGGCATGTATAGCCAACTTATGCTCAAAAAACCAAAAGGTGGTAAAACATAAGCAAAAAAAGGTAGTACCTTGCCTTCAACATTGTACCACGAAGAATTTAAGCCATCTTGGTGCTTTAAAGGTATTGCTTCCATTGCTTTTCCCATTGTAGATTCGTAGCTCCACATGTTGTTGGGTTATTTTCTCAATGCTTTGAAAAATTATCGACTTGGATTATTGTTTCTCCGGTTTCGCAAATGTAAGAAAACAAAAAACAAACAAGCCATAGATCGATTTTAACATGGTTTCCCATGCTACTATCGAGACTCTACGGATTAAACGTGACGGATAAATGCACACGCTAAATTCCGCACTCGAAAACACAAATCGTAAATCGCTTAAACAGAATGTAACAAGAACAAAACAAAAAAAAAAATTATAAATTCTCGTCGACCGAACGAGGTCTCTCGTCGACCGAATAAATTTTTTTTTCATTTTTTTATTTTTATTTTAAGAATCTGGAATTTTCGATTGAGCGCACAACCGAGGACTCAAAAACGTAAAAGCAGACTCTAAAATGTAAAACATGACATGAATAAGAAAAATATTTATATATAAAATTGACCGTTGGTTCCCGCAACGGCGCCAAAAACTTGATGACGTGGTCAATCAGGTTATAAAATACTCGACCACCATAAACCAATACTAGCAAGAGGACTAGCCCATCGTAGTATAGCTATAGTGAATCAAGGTCGATCCCACAGGGAACCAATTGTGGATCATCTTATATACAAACAATTAATTAAACATGTTAAGGACATAGAGGCGGTCTACGACCAACATAAAACAAGAAAAGTAAAGACACGACTCGACACAACGTAATTAACCTCCCCAATTATAGTCTTTATCGTTTGGACCTAGATAATTTATATAATAAACTGAACTTATTAACTGTCAATCCATTTGTATCTATCTTAGATTGGCTACGGGAGTCATCCTCTTTAACTTGACTTAGCACCGGTAAGTCACTAAATCACTGTGGTATTGTTACGTGACTTCGCCTTTTGGTGCCTCCATCTCATATAACTCACACGCTTACGACTCTAAGGATGCCGATATTAATCGTACACCTCGTCTAGGCAACATTCCTGTGGTTAGGCGTACTTCCTAAACGATCGCTCAAGCCCTCGTCCAACTAACAATTACCTTTTAATTCTCATGCTAGTCTACGACCTACGATAACTAGGTGTGCACAATTCCCAAATACAAAACCTCGCCAGATCTCGCTGGAAAGCCCCGGAAGGTCATTCATGTCGACCTAGAGTCCTATATTGGTATTTCCTAATTGTACGCGAATTAAAATCGACGAGCAACGTGGCCGTGGCCATACCTACTGAGATAATAAATTCTATTAAGTTAACCTAACCATAAAGACGTGGCTATTTAACGGATAAAACAGGCTCTCGGTCGACCGAATAGCCGGGCTCGGTCGACCGAGTGAACTCATTCGGTCACCCGAATCAATTTAGATCCCTAGATTACATCCCGAACGTATCTCTCGGCGTTTCATCATACGTGAGCATGTTTAAACAAGAATTGTAAAGCATTCATATAAACTAACATAGATACGCATTAATTAAATCAAGTAGATTCATGAATAAATACTAAGTGTATGACGTAGGTTATGGGATCCTTATAGACAAGGTATCGCCACCTTCCTAACGCCATAGCCTAGATCTACATCATCTAGCTATGAATAATCAACTCAAACTATAAATCATAATTGGGAGGGATTAATTACTTAAAAGAAAGAAATGAAAAATAAAGGCTTACATAATGCAAATTTTTAAATTGCCGAAACCTTCAATCTAATTATGCTACATTGTATCAAAATATCAAAGTAGAATTGTATGGTATTATTGAATGAATATGAATATATTTACAATTTCTCAAGCCGCTTTGCTTATATAGGAGTTTCACCGACTTAGGAGGTTCTAGAAGATAGACTCGATAAAACCCTAAAAGTGACCGAAACTCCGAGCCTCGGTCGATCGAGTGTGATGGCTCGGCCGACCGAACCTAAAATTTGCCCATTCTACACGTTTTTCATCTGCCTTGCTCCCCACTCGCACGCTTGCATGTTGATCCGATTAATCTCTCATTTAATGCTCCGATTTCCTACCTTCATTATCTTGAGATAATTGATTGAATGACATTAATCCTCTCGATTTGTTGTGATCTCGCAAAATCAATAATTATCGCACAATAAATCGGCTTTTAATAATGAAAACGGCTAAATACCAAATATCATATTAATAATCACTTAACATTAAATAATAAATATAAACATGTGATTTAATATGAAATATACATTATTAATCTCGATTTAAGGTCAACGTTGATGACTTTCACGGGTATAATTTGACCGTCATCATATACCCGATCCAGATCGGAATTACCCGAGCATCTAGATTGGGCCTGAATCCAAGCCCAACGACAGATCTTGGGCCTCCATCCTGCTATTCCGCAGTCAATAAGCCGGACTCATCCACACTCCGACACCTCGGACACAGTGGGTGCTGTCCAAATTATCAGACTGGCTAAGCTTTGAGTTGATAACAACAAGACAAAGGAAGATATGAGTCTGTATTCCACCACCTCTCTTTGACAAGTGGCTAGTCGACTTAGGTCTAATTATTCTTGATTATATGTCTTTAATGTCTTGTCTTGTTTAGCTACACGTACTAAGTCTTTGCCTATATATATGGGATCATAATGTAATAGAAAGAGATCCAAGAATTAATATACACAGAGCTACTCTGTCAATTTGTCAACTTACTTATTGTTTCACTCACGGCACCAGTCCGACCACCAGTGTTCTTGATATCCACCACTTCTCACATAAACAACCCTATATCCTCTTTATATTATCATTATTACGACACCTCATATTTCCGATTTATATCGCTTGGCTCCGCTTACGGGAAATCGTTATCATTTAGTATCTTCGGATCACTTGCTCCACCACAAGTTCAACTGCATTGCGTCACCAAGGAGATTATGTAAACATCTCCAACTTTCTGATCAACAAAAGCTTTAGTTTCGGGGTTCTACGGCCCTTAAATCATTGTTTTATCAAGAAAGCTACGGATACTCAAAGAGCAAGTTTGATTTCTATGGATTTTGGCTTGTATTTAGCTTGATCCATCTCAAAATCAAGAAATACCTTCACCGATGTGTTCATAGCTCTACCCAAGCCCCTCATAATTCCTAGGTTGGTATAAGCTCTTGGTCAGTTCAACTCTTCGAGTGCTAAGGAAATCATTTACTTTACTCGTTGAAATCACATGGAATTATACTTTGTGTTTTACATCGGGTTCTGAGTTTGAAGACTACTCCGGCCGGCATATCTCACTTGATATACCCAGCAAAATATCTCCAAAATAACTTAGTCAACATGGCAGGCACGAAAAACGTGACACCCGTTACACCATCGGGCGGAGGCAATCAGCCCCTACACGTGGAGCTAACACGCCAAGTCTTTGAAAGGATGCCGCATCGCGGGAAGTAAGTAGAGAGTATCACCCACGGGGGGATGAGGCTGGACAAGACATCACACCCGACATGCCGGCTTATATAAGGAAGAGAGCCCGAGCCCACGAGATACATTAGGCGGTGGTTAGACAAAGCCACGGAAAGGGTGTCTTGGGAGCTTCTCATTTGAATCAAGAGCAGTGAGCGACCCTTGAATGAGGGACGGGCAACCAACAGAGTCCTTATGAAATATCCCACCAGGCACATATGGATTACGTAGAGGAGATGCGTGTTGACAACATGCTACTCATTGCAGAAGGTCTACCTCCTCAGCCCCTCAGCAAGTTTATTCCCCTTGTACCATCACCTACAGAATTACAACCCACTCAAAATCCACAAAGACCAGCCTCTACCACGCCGCATGGAAATGGAAGGATGCATCCACGCCACTTCTCAACCTAGAGAAGGAAGGAGGTCATCTTTATCTCGTCTAGGGCCCGTGGTGGACAACCGCGGTGCAGCCCTAGAGCGACCTAAAAATCCCCGACAAGCATAGAGGGACTAGGGGAATCACATGTTGGGGAAAGTTACACCCAACTCCCCATGATCCCAGAGGCTCAAGACGAGCTGGCCATAATGAAAAGACAAATAGAGGAGTTACAAAGGGGTAAGACCGGGAAAGAAGCTAAGCCTTCATGGGGCACAAGTGTTCTTCATCCAAACATCTTAAAGGCTGCTCTAAGGGGAGGTGGTCACTCCCAACTTTACCAACTATCATAGAGCAACAGACCCTTTGGATTGGCTTTTAGCTTTTAGAGCAGAATCAATTTATGTACGTTTAACAACGAGGCATGGTGCATAGCCTACGTGGGATCAATGCAAGATAGAGCAGCATCATGGATTCGCGGCCTTCCTCTAGGTTCGATCTTATCTTGGGACGATCTGATAAGTAAATTTATAGCTGCATTCAAATCAGTGGGTGGACCCAAAAAGACCCACATCGACCTTCACGAGGTCCGACAGGGTGAAAACGAATCTACCCATAGCTATTTTGAGCGGTTTTACAAGGTATATAAGCTGACAAGGTGCTTAGCGGACAACGTTGTGATAAACAACTTTGAAAAGAGGCTAAGTTGAAATCCTATTTTTCTCTCACGCCGCCGAAGAACCTCCAAGAGATGTTAAGTTCGACGAGGAAAAATTTGCGACCACAGGGAACGAAGGATCCGCATCGTCTTACAGGGGCAAACAGAGGGCTGAGCACAAACAGCCCAAGGGCAGCCACGAAAATCGTGATTGGGATATCAAAAAGCGCGAAAGATTTAGAGAAGAGACCTTCACTCCTCTCAAAATCTCATACAACCAAATGTTAAATGAAGTAAGAGATGAGCTCCCTGAGCCGTTCCCCATGAATCCCGACCCTCGTCGTGACGCTTCCAAGTATTGTGGATTTCACAGAGATAAGGGGAACACCACTGATGAATGCATGCAGTTCAAAAGATAAATTGAAAAGTTATTAGCACGCAGCATGCATGATCATTACAAGAAGGACGGAGGGGTGCCAAACCGAAAAGATCGACAAGCCCGCCGGCATGGCGCATAAATTCACATGATCATAGAAAATCCTCCCAGGAACAATCAAATCAAAAGCCGCATCGCTTCTATTAACAAGCATGTGGAGAAGCCAGTTGTCCTCTGCGGGAAAGAGCAACCCCTTTCTTTTACCCGCAGCGAGCTGGTGACTTCCATCAACGTGGATGACATGTGTCTATGTATTTCTGTGGTAGTTAACCAAGCATGCGTGACCAGGGTTATGATCGATACCGAGGCATGTCGAGACAGTTTGTACTAAAATTGTTTCAAGGAGCTCAGATTCAGCAACTCTAACCTAAGGCCACACCACGGAACTCTTGATGGTTTCACCAACCACAAAATACAGGTCAAGGGGGCCATCGACCTAGATGTGCAAATATGAGATTATGCACCCTTCCGAACCGAAAAGGTAACATTTCTCGTAGTCAATCTTCAATCAAACTATAACATGATAAATAGAACGCCGGCCTTAAAGAAATTTCAGATGGTAACCTCCATCCCGCATCAGCAGGAAAAGTTTTACGTTGGGGACAGAGTCGGTCAGCGAGCCCACAACCGTCCTCACATTTATTCAAGAAATGAGAACCGATAATAAGAAAGCTTGAATCGAACAAACTGAGGGTATGTAGGGCATCAACATGATTAGAATAGTAGGAGGATCCTCTCCTCACAAAGTAGAGTGCGAGACCCTACAAGTCGTGATGAGCCCGACTTCATAGCGGACGGTGAGTTGATCGAGATAGTCGTTAATGATGAATATCCCGATCGTAAGATCAAGATAAGGGCTCACCTAGGCCTCTCCGAGAAAGAGGCTCTAATAATCTGCTCAAAGAAAACCTAGATGCTTTCTCTTGGGTGGTTATAGATGTGAGAGGAGTCGAGGTCGACGCCGCCATCCATCATCTCAACATCGACCCTACCTTCAAACCCATACAACAAATGAGCACGACAATTCACACCACAAAAAGAGGCCGTAGTTAAGATAGAGGTCGGAAAACTTCTTCAAGAGAGGATAATCAAAGAGCTAGCCTACCCTACTTGGTCGGAAAACATAGTGATGGTGAAAAAGCACAATGGAAATTGAAGAATGTGCATTGACTTCATGGACATCAACAAGGCTTGACGAAAGGATCCTTATCAACTTCCCGAATCGATCGACTAGTCGATTCCATCACCGGTTTTGAGGTTCTCGGTTTTATGATGCATATTCGGATATCATCGAGTAAGGATGGCTGAATTTGACAAAGAAAAACAGGCATTCAAAGTCGCTAGGGCCTATATTATTACGAGATGATGCCGCCGGTTGAAAAATATGGGTTCGACCTATCGTAAAATGGCCAACAAAGTTTTCAAATCGAAGATCGGGAAGAACATGGAGGCCTATATAGATGACTTGGTTGTTAAATCTACAGTGACGGTCACGCCATCGACTGCGCAGAAACATTCAACAATGTTCGAAGCACTCAATGAAACTCAATCTGGGCAAATGTACGCTTGGTGTCCAGGTAGACATGTTTCTTGGGTTTATGGTTAGTCGCCGAGGATCAAAGCTAATCCATAAAAAAATCAAGTATTGCTCGACATGCAAGAGCCTACCACAATCAAGGAGGTTTAGAGACTCAATGGTATAATCTTCGCCTGGTCGATTCATCTCAAAATCAAGATAAAAATGTCTTCCTTCTTCAAAATACTCAAAGGTGACAAAACTTTCTCATGGAGCGAAGAATGTTCTCAAGCTTTTAGGCTCTTAAATAATATCTAGGAAACCACCTCTTTTGGTTAGCCCGGTAGAGGGAGACGTTTTTTTACTTGGCGGCCTCGGACCGGGCTAATGCCGCCAGATGACTGCCAAGGAGGCCGGATCCCCAAAATCCCGCCTATTATGTAAGCAAGGCTCTCCGTTCGGTGGAGATTCTTTAATGTTGAAAAGTTGGCCTAATTGCTTGTTATCGCTGCCCGCAAACTCAGGGGCTACTTTACTTCGCACATGATCATTGTCTTAACGGACAGCCTGATGCGCCAAATACTACCCAAACCCGACCTTTCAGGTCATCTGCTACGATGGGCTATCGAGATTACCGAGTTTGATATTCAATATCAACCAAGAAAGGCTGTCAAAGCTCAAGCATTACCAAATTTCATCGTTGAGGCAAGTTTCAGTTCGACACAGTCGACCTCGCCTGTACCACCTGAGTCCACTCCGGCTTCAAACAAGCCTGATCAATGCTGGAGGTTATATGTTGACGGGGGCATCAAATTGGAATGGATGTGGGGCCGGTGTTATTCTAGTGGACCCATGAACAATGGAAGAAATCGAAAAATTCTAAGGTTCAAGTTTCAAGCCACAAACAATCAAGCCGAGTATGAGACAAGTCATAGCCGGGCTTAATCTTGCAAAGGAAATAAGAGTGGATAATGTTGAAGTCTAATGCGATTCTCACCATCGTCAATCAAACCTCGCGGGACTATGGGACACATTATGCATCCTAGAAAAATATGGTGAGATTGTTAAATGATTGAGATCCGACTCAACTATTACGAATTCATCGAATTGGAAGAGAATGTAACGAGCGAGCAGATTACCTCTCAAGCTTATCTCTTGAAGAAGAGATCACGGATCCTCAATAATGGTGGAGTATCTTTCTGTCCCTACAATTGAAACAACGAAATAATGGAAATCGATGCACCAACGCCGATTCCATGTTGGATTGATGAAATTCAAGATTATGTAGAATCGGGCACCTTGCTCACGGACACGTATAAATCGTGTACCCTCGTAAGAAGAGCATCCAGATATATCATAAACAATAGAGTGCTTTATAGGAGGTCTGCCTCTATGCCTTTATTGAGGTGCGTCCGAAAAGAAAAAAGTGAAAAAATCCTCACTGAGCTTCATCAAGGAGTGTGTGGGGGCCACCCCGCTAGCCGTTCTTTAGCCCAGAAGGTTATAACAGTGGGGTAATACTAGCCGTCAATCATAAAGGACTCGGAGACATTGGTTAGAGAATGTTCGGAACGCCAGAAACATGCGGACATCCCAAGACTACCATCTGTTGAGCAAAGCACTGTGGTCTCACCTTGGCCTTTCGACATGTGGGGACTCGACCTCATCGGACCCTTCCCTATGGGAAGGGTTGGATGGAAGGTTATCATAGTGGTCGTGGATTATTTTACTTAAATGGATCGAGGCCAAATCCTTTGCCAAGATAGGAGCAAATGATGCGGTTTATTTTCCGCACGACCATAAATGGTCTCGCTTTGGCATCCTCGCGGGTGGTGGTAATGCATCATGGGCCATAGGTCGTGGATGAGTTCTCAAATATCTTTAGATAATACAACATCAAACATTGGCAAACATCCATAGCTTATCACCAGTGGTAATGGCCTAGCCAAGGCAGAAAATAAGCAAATAATCAAGATGCTTAAAAAAGTGTAAGTGAAAAGCAACAAAGAAAGCGGTTGGGTCGATGATCCGCCGCCATATTATGGGCCCTCCGCACTACAATCAAAACTCCTATGGGAGAAACGCCATTCGCTCCAACATACGGATCGGAGGCCATGATACATATTGAAATGCGCTCCTAAGTATCAGGTTCGCAAAGTATATCCGGCAGACAATTTGCCCGGTAGACGGATCGAACTCGATCTGGCGGAGGTAAAAAGATTAGCGACATACCTCAACACGTGAATTATAAGCAAGTCGTTAAATGACAACACGACAAGCGAATCCACGACCACTCCTTTAAGGTCAGCGATTTCGTTCTTCGAAACAGGAAGGCCGATGGTCTTCAGCCCGATAGGGGCAAGCTTACGGCGAACTGGGAAGGTCCATATCAAGTCACCAGAGAGATCAAAAAAGGGTCTTATTTCCTCAAAAATCAACACGGATCTGAGCTTAACAGACCATGGCATGTGTACAATCTCAAAAGGTACTACATGTACAATCGGCTAGGGTTATGGCTATCCTCTCGTTTACGACGTGAGTGGTTAAGCTTTCTTACTTGTAACTTTCACTCACTTAACAAGGTGAGGCGAACTTAATAAAAGCCCGATTTTACATTTATCTTTTAGTACATGTTATTATATCCTTGAAGCATACACACTGTCTGTGTCGACGTGATTTTCGAATGTAATTTTCAACAATGGTCTCGATTGATCTCGAACTTTATTAAAAATAGGGGCTATACTCTAGAAAAATTTCAAACACACAGTCGGACAGCCGGTTATTTCAGATAAGCCTGCAAGTTTACAACTCCAAATCTTATCTGAAACAAGGGGGCCGGATACTACTACGCCGGACTCAAGCTAGACCGGACTCGATATGTACAATAATTTCGAGCAAAACACATCAATACAATCAAGCAAAAAAGATGTTAAGCAAATGTTATTACAAGTTATCAAGACGGAAAATCCCCAAACTTCTACGGTACTTCAAATATTTTAGTACAAATTATCAAAGAAAAAGTTTATACAATGCGGAATCAAGAAAAGTTATTACAATAACTCTAAACATCATCAGGCCGTATCTCGACATTACCGATGTTCTCAGCACTAATAGAAGGATGCAACATTTTACAGCATTAGCATTGATCACGTGCAAAGCACTTACTAGGAATATGACTAGGTATATCGTAGCAGAGTACTGGTGAGTCAATGTCGATCCCATAGAGACTTATAAGAACGTCTAATTATCAAGATTGAGCTTGTCACAAATAACGGTCTACGACCAACTGAATATAGACAGTAGTAAAATTTGTAGCAATCAACTAGCAAGATTATGCAACATCAAAGGAGAAACAAGAGTTTCTAATGTATTAGTTCAATTATGAGTAATTAGTTATTCCCCCCACACATGCAACAGTCCTCCGCATTGGTGAATTTTAATTCATTGTTTAGCTACGGGTACAACTACTAACCCTATCTACTCCGACAATGGTAGTAGACAATATATACACAAGCTACCC
Organism: Gentiana macrophylla; assembly: GCA_026214975.1. Taxonomy (NCBI): domain Eukaryota; kingdom Viridiplantae; phylum Streptophyta; class Magnoliopsida; order Gentianales; family Gentianaceae; genus Gentiana; species Gentiana macrophylla. The sequence goes on along the minus strand of JAOBSW010001127.1, from coordinate 33,988 downwards.
TCCTTACTTGGTCCGTAATAGCCAATACACAAAAAGGACTAGAGCTGTCGGTATTGAGCGTCAACCCATACCGCAAACCCGCCTAGACAAATGCTGACACCGACAAAGACGCGTCTTGGGTCCATCGGACTATGTCCTAACTAACACTTCACCTTGCAAGTTCTTTGTGTTAATTTATGAATACAATAAGCAAATTGGCCGATCTAACCTCCATCATTAATTAAACTTGTCGATCAACGTAGTCGGCGCCGATTATCATGAACTAGTAATTTTCTAAGTATTCGATCTAGCGATATAGACCATCGCAGATCCAAGAATGCAATCACTATTTCATGATTTCTTCACCAATGAATTAGATCTATAACACATGGGGTAAAATAAACTAACTTCTACATAATTAAACTATATAAACAATTAGCACATACTAGTCAAATAGAACAACAACAGATCTATATCTTGGAAAAGATGTAAGATCTTACCTCAAGATGAGCGTAGATCTCCCTTGGGTCTCTCCTCAGGCGGCACTCCGTCGCCTCTCCGACCGTAACTCATAAAGTAAAGAAAATAAAGAACAAAGAACTTTTATTGCATAATACTTGTCTAGAAAATTGTACACTTGTGTTATGAGGCTAAGCCTCTTATTTATATCAATCTACCGACTTAGAAACACCTAGATCTTCCTCTCGTCCAAGAAAATGCGCTTGAGGCTTCGAACCTCGGTAACTCAGCAAAGACATCCCGGTTTACCGGGGTATTTTTGTCTTTTTCTTCTTCGCCGACTTAGCTTGGAATGTTCGAACACCCTAGGCCCACTCCTTTCGCTCATTCCACTTCAGATTCGTCCATGATGCTCACCCAATATTTCGTATCCTCGAAAATAATCAAATAATGCACGAAATAATATCGAAATAGGAAAATAAGCGCTAAGTGCGATTTCTCGACTCATGAACCCGACATATGATATTTAACTCAAATGGTTCATATTATAGGTTGAAACAACTATTTTTAGCTCATAATGGATAGAATGTTGATGCCGTAGGATAGACTATTTTAAGCGTTATCAACTACCCCTCACTAGCCTTTTGCTCGTCCATGAGCGAGTATCAAGGCGGAATGTACCTCCAAGAACAACCTCCATCATCTACCACACATTCAATCAAGATTTCTGGCAAAAACATACATCACGCCACAATCCATAAGCTCCCCATTAATCACTACTATCATGCATCAATGTGTCGTGTGATGAATCGGGCCGTGATAGTGCGCCGTGAGGAGAATCAAGTTGTATTAACCACACAATCTTAACTTACCTGCGATACACTCGCTTGCCTTCAAACTTGGTTACACTACATGGTACCTTAATCGCCCGGCGGACTCGTGGACTCGAGCATCGCTCTTAAGTCCTCATTTGTTTCTTTTTATGCGAGGGTCGTGCCCTTTTTACACGAGTTTGGTTCCTCACTGCCTTTATTGCATATATTTTTTTCATCATTGTTTCATTCTTTTTTTTTTCATGGAAGATTTCCTCACTTTTTTCTCTCTCACTCAAAAGTCCGTTTTGTCCCGGTTCACCTCTTTTGGCATTCAAGTTGCTTCCTTGTCTTACAACAATTTGTTTAAGTCTATAGACAGACAAATAATGATTCCCGGTTAAAACAACTTATCATCTAATCTCAAACACTTCTCACTCAGATTATGTGCTCAAATATTGATTGCAATGATAGAATAAAAATTAATAAGTTACTACTTCATGCAACATAACATATGCTCATTCTTCCATACTAAATTGAATATTCTATAGCTCACTTCAAATTGAACTTGGGCTCCTTTTCTACCGATTCCTTACTCGAAAACGTGCAATAAGCAAGCTAAAAATAGTGTTAAATTTTCAAAATTATTCCCTTTTTTTTTACTACCCAGCTAAGACCGCCTACCCCCCACTTATTATAGGCATTGTCCCCAATGACAAATAATAAAGAAAAGAATAGGTACTTAGCTCTGGAATTGGTCGGCTGAGTCAAAGTGAATCTTGGAGAAGAATCATTAGCTCTTAGGTCATTCCTCTTCCAAGTTGTTACATGCTTTCCAAAATACTTCCAAAAACTGTGAGTAATATGCAAAGGGCTATAAGAAAATAAGGTGGCGGTAATCGTGCATACCGGAGGAATGCACAAAAACAGTTTAAACCACTTTATTCTTTTATTGTCCTAAGCAAGACGCGAAACTTTTATGAGGGTATCACAAGAGAATCGTGAAGGAAAAAATCACATATATCTCTAGTCGGATGACAATGGATATATGTGATGAAAAAAACCATGCGATAGTCATGCTACTTTATTGACTCAAATTAACTAAAATAAACAAAAGCAATAAATAAGGGTTTAGAAATGGTTCTAAGTTTATAGTCGCAAGTCGACTATACTAATAGGGCTCTTTATTCGTACTGATCTCACAACATAAAGACCTCCAATTCAGGGTTATATTGGCGCCTAGGTAATGCTTCACCTTTATGGACGTTAACTATGAACGCCCGCCTTGAGTGGTAATTTCTAACTTCACATGCTCCTAAATTGAAGACTTTGGTAACTACATGTGGTCCTTACCATCTAGACTTCAATTTCCTAGGAAAAAGACGAAGACTCGAATTATACACCAGTACTTTATCACCAACTTGAAATGTGTGGTTCAGAATCCTTTTGTCATGCAGGTGCTTCGTTCTCTCCTTATAAATCCTAGCATTTTCATACGCTTGAAGTCTAAACTCCTCCAATCCATTCAACTCTAGCATCCTCTTCTCACCGGCTAAATTTTCATCCATGTTTAGAAACCTCGTAGCCCACAACACTCGGTGCTCGAGTTCTACCGGTAAATGACATGCTTTTCCAAAAACTGTCATATACGGTGACATCCCAATTGTGGTCCTATAAGCGGTTAAGTACGCACAAAGTGCGTCATCTAATTTCAAAGACCAATCTTTCCTTGTGGGATTTACAGTCTTCTCTAAGATCCTCTTAATCTCTCTGTTCGTGACCTCCACTTGTCCACTTGTTTGGGGGGTGATATGATGCTGCAATCTTATGTCTAAGCCCATATCTCAACATCAATTCTCAAAAACCTATTATCAAAATGACTCCTCCGTCACTAATTATGGCTCTGGCACTCCAAATCTTGTCGCAATGTTCTTCTTAAGGAATCTCAGGACAACCCTGGCATCATTAGTAGGTGAAGCTACTACTTCCACCAATTTGGAAACATTGTCGACTTCTACCAGGATGTAACAATTTGATTCTGACGATGTGAAAGGCACAACAAAATCAATTCCCCAAACATCGAATAACTCCACTTCTAAGATACTCAGAGAGTGACATCTCAATCCGCTTAGAAATTTTACCACCCATTTGATGGGAATGACAGTGCTCTTGTAAACTCGTAGTACAAATTTATGAATTGTAGGCCAAGAGAATCTACACCGCAGCATTTTGTCATTGCCTTGTCTGCCCATAGTGACCTCTAGCTTCTCTAGAATGACATGGGTTCAAAATACTTGAATCTCATCATCATGGAAGCATCTCCTAAGAATGGCATCGTGGCACAAACTTGCATATGTAGGGATTGTCCCAATGATAATGCTTCAGATACGTAAATAACTTCTTCTTATCCGCATTTGTGAATTCCGGTGGTAGGTACTTTCCTGCTAGATAATTGACAATGTTAGCAAACCAAGGGTATACCTTGCCCACTCTTGATGTATTTTGTCGGTGCTGAGATTCAACTCGAGTGACCACTGAGATGGTAAAAAGTTGTTCATCAGGAAAGCTCTCTCTGATCTCAGTCAGTTGCTCTTCTTCCAGCAAAGTTAATCTCGACAGGTGATTAGCACTAGGTTCTCAGATCCTTATTTATCCTTAATCTCAACATCAGACTCTTGGAAGAGTAGAATCCATCTTAACATTCTTGGCTTGGAGTCTTTCTTGGATAGAAGGTATTTCAAGGCTGCATGGTCAGTGAATATAGTGAATTTCGATCCTATCAAATATGGTCGAAACTTGTCAAATCCAAAGATAACAGCTAAGTGTTCCTTCTCTATAGTCTCATAATTCCACTGGGCACTATTAAGGGTACGACTGGCATAATAGATAGGTTTAAAGATTTTATCCTCCTTTTGTCCCAGGGCTGCTCCAACTTCCGTGTCACTTGCATAACACATAAGCTCGAAAGGTTTGTTCCAACTGCGCTACCGTAATCAAATGTTGGAAGCATTTGCTTTAATGTGTTGAATGCTTGCTTGCATTCTTTTCCAAATACTGAATGGCGCAACCTTTGCAAGTAATTCACTCGAAGGTCTAGAAACTTCGAGAAGTCCTTAATAAACCTCCTATAAAATCCCGCGTGACTAAGGAAGGCTCGCAACGCCTTTAAGTTCGCTGAGGGGGTAACTTCTCTATCACCTCTAACTTTGCCTTGTCGAATTCCATTCGCTTTTGAAATCGTATTTACCCAACACTATTCCTTCAGAACCATGAAATGGCATTTTTCCTCATAAGTACAGGTTGGTCTCTTCACATCTCTTTAGAACTCTACTCAAGTTGTCCAAGCATTTATCAAAGCTATCTCCAAATACAGTAAAAATCATCCATAAAAATCTCCGTAAAATCTTCCACCATGTCCAGAATAATGACATCATGCACCTTTGAATGTTGTCGGTGCATTGCAGAGTCCAAAAGACATGAGATTGTACGCAAAGTTCCATAGGGACAAGTGAATGTGGTCTTCTCTTCCTCGTGGGCTATATGGATCCTGATAGTAACTGTAATATCCATCTAAGAAACAATAAAACGCATGACCGTATAATCTTTCTAACATCCGGTCAATGAATGGTAGGGGAAATGATCTTTACGAAGTTGCGCCATTCGGCCTCTAGAAATCAATGCAAACTCGATGTCCAAGAATCGCCTCACACAGGATTAACTACTCAAACTCCTTAGGTTGGACAAAGTGAATCCTCTTTTCTTGGGCACCACATGAATCGGACTCACACATTCACTGCCTGCAATTGGGAAAATGATTCCCATTTCCAATTTTTTTATAATTTCCTCCTTAACAACATCTTTCAATTGTGGCATCAGTCTCCTTTGTGGTTGTGCTATCGCTTTCTTCTCGGGATCTATAGAGATCTTATGCATGCACACCGATGGGCTTATTCTCTAATATCCGCAATCGCCCACCCAAGCGCCCCTTATGCTCTCTTAGTACTCTTAAAAGTTTCTCCTCCTCTAAAGGTGATAATGACGATGAAATTTTAAAAGTAAGAGTATCATTTTGTAAGTATACGTATTTCGTGAGATGGCAAAGGATTCAACGTTACTTTCCTTGGTGGCTCTTCAAGCAATGATCTTAATAAATTACCAAACAATTGCAAGTCAAAGAACTTGTGCCACGAAGGTCTATGAATGGTTCCTCCAAAATCAATGTAAGATATAGGCTCTACTTCTAGCACTTGACCTTCGCTACACCCAGTGCCAGGTTTCTCATAACTTACTTCATCCTTTAGAGCAAAGTCTTGCTACTTCAGTGGTCTAGTGCCACTTGTCGATATAGTTCCGCAACAAGCTCGCCTATGGCATCTAGCATGTAGCATGCTTCTCCTTCTTCTTCTTCTCAGATACTTCATTTAATTCATCACATTAAACACTACCTTGTCCTCATTCACTCTCGTAATTAGTTCACCTTATGAACATCTATCACTGCCTTACTTGTCACTAGGAAAGGTCTTCCTAAGATCAACGGAACATCATGGTCACCCCCATATCCATTACTACAAAGTCTACGGGAATACAAACTTGTCAACTTTCACCAGAACATCCTCCACCACTCCACAAGGTTGCTTCATAGACCTATCTGCCAATTGAAGGGTAATAGATGTTTCGCTCAACTCCTTCATGCCTAACTTATGAAAGATGGAGAGTGGCATCAGATTGACACTGGCTCCAAGATCTCACAATGCTTTATTTAGGCATACTCCTCCAATTATGCATGGTATGAGGAAGCTCACAGATCTTTACATTAAGGAGGCAGCTTATGCTGCAAAACTACCGAGAATTCCTCGTTAAGGCATATAGTTTCGAGGTCTAACAACTTCTTTTGGTAGATATGGCTTCCTTCAACACTTAGCGCACTGCATTCCGGCCGAGCTTCTACCAAAGGCATATTTACTTGAAATTTTTTAAACATTTCTATGAACTTTCTATAACGAGCATCATCATTATTTGGCTTATATTTCCTGGGGGGATAGGGTAAAGTAGCAGGATTAATAGTTACAGTCAGGAAGACTTACTCCGCAGATCACGATGCTCGCTCGCTTCTTCACTGAATTTTTAGACTCCCGGTTTACTGGAGTAGTGTCCCGGGTTACCAGGCCCTCTTTTTATCCTGATTCTGCTATGTTCGGGCCTCGATCGCTTAATTCTTCCCGGATAGCTTGGGAAAACTGGTCCATGCGCTTCTTTCGCTTCTAGTCATGATTGCATTCATGTCCTTCGGATTATTCTTAGTATTACTTGGCAATCCCTCCGGAGGACGGGCTAACACTTGTTCTCAGATCTCGTCCGACTTGGTGTGACAGATTCTCGCATTAAGGCTTCCTCGATTGGTCGGGCCTTGTATCGCTTTCCAAAATATATGGTGAAGGTTGTATTCACTCACCATGGATTTAGTAAGTTTATTGACCGTGTCGGCCACGCTGACCTCATTTTATCCATGGTCGCTTCCCAACCACCCGACTTATTAAATTGAGGCATGAATCCACCATTGTCTCGCCTCTCTCAACCATTAGGATCACTTAGTCAAAAACCAGGGTGGTCATGAGAACTTGGGCGATATCCGCCCCATGTGGGATTTCCTTGCCTCCCCGTATAGTTCACATCTTTGGTGTTGGTTACTTCGATGTTTTGACTTTTCTCAACCTTGAAATTAGATCTTGCATGCCATATATCTTCTCATTCATTGCCATTAGTTGGTATAAGATCTTTTGAGAAGTATCTTCTCCAAATACGCCTTCACTACTTTGGCGCCTCACTTTGATGCTGCTCTCATTGGCTTGTTAGTGCTATTTGCTCCAATTTCTCTTCAACTTCTTTAGATATAGCAACGTAAAACATCCGCTGCTTGATGCATCTACTCTCATCCGCTCACTTGGCCACAACCGTGATAGAAACTATGAATTCGCATTTGGTTAAGTGATATCATGATGAGGACATCTTCTCTCGTGCTTCCTTGAATCTTTCCCATGCTTCTTCGAACGCTTCAAAGGGGTTTCTCGCTTGAAATTCATGATGTCTTGTCTCATATGTAGTGACTTCCTAGGCGGGTAGTACTTGTTCATAAATTTCTCGCAACAAAGTTGGTCCAAGTTTGATCGACCCGGTGCTGAGACAATAACCATGTCTTCGCTTTGTCCTTCGTGAGTGAAAGGAAACAACTTCAGCTTAATATTATCTTTAGACACTCCTGCTGGCTTGACTGTATTGACTATCTCCAAAACGTTGGTGACATGTACACTACGATCTTTGATTGGTACTCCATGAAAGGTAGTGTAATTAGTCACCATTTGTATCACATTTGGTTTCGATGGAAGATCTCAAAGATCATCCTTGATGAACAATTGCCGGCATGAATCGCTTCAATCATCGGGAATTGCATACCTCTCAGAGAGTTCTCCTATCCGCTTGCACGACAACTCCTGTTCCATTTTGTCCATTGACACCGTTTTGTCCATTCTGTGCCATTGTGTTTTCTGTATCCTCCAAAGGTGGAATCTATTCTTCTCTCTCACTGTGATCTCCTTCGTGTGAACTCACTTCGTCCGCTAGCCTAAAAGTATTCTCTTGAGCTTCCTTTCTCTTCTGTCTAGCAAACTTTTCAATCTCAGGTATGAATCTCTCGAGTTTGGTCATTAACTTCAGAGCATACTACAAGACACAAAAATGAAAAAGTTAGTGACTTGCCTCAGGCCGGTCAGAACACTCACCGGCAGACTCAAAATAGACTCGACTACTTAATCGACGCTGACGAATGAATGAACCGATTCTCGCCGATCTGGGCACTCGTGTACCGTGGTTAACCCTCGTAAACCGGATACAACTTTTTTCCCAAATTTCAACAGAATCGACTTATACGACTCAAGATAACATACTATAGAACATACTCAATTAAATAGACTCAAATATATACAGACACTCAATCTTAAATAAAAAGTATTCTTGACACGAGTCCCCGACAACGGCGCCAAAAAAACTTGATCGCTGCAAAGCACTTACTAGCAATAGACTAGGTCTATCATAGTAGAGTAATCTCAAGTAGTCAAGGTCGATCCCACATAGACTTGTAAGAATGTCTAATTATCAAGATTGAGCTTGTCACAAATAACGGTCTACGACTAGCTAAATATAGACATGAGTAACATTGGTAGCAATCAACTAGCAAGATTATGCAAGTTCAAAGGAGCAACAAGAGTTTCTAATGTATTAGTTCAATTATGAGTAATTAGTTATTCCCCCACACATGCAACAATCCTCCCATTGGTGAATTTTAATTCATTATTCAAATATGGTTAAAAATCCTAACCCTATCTACTTCGACAATAATACTAGACAATCTATATGTAAGCTACCCTCCTTATTTGGTCCGTAATAGCCCTTACGCATGAAGATCTAGAGCTGTCGGTATTGAGCGTCAACCCATACCGCAAACCCGCCTGACAAACAAATTCCGACACCGACAAGACGTCTCTAGGGTCCATCGGACTATGTCCTAACTAACACTTCACCTTGCACGTTCTTCGTGTTCATTTATGAATACAATAAGAAGATTGGCCAGATCTAACCTACTATTAATTAAACATGTCGATCAACGTAGCTAGCGCCGATTATCATGAACTAGTAATTTACTTTGTATTCGTATCTAAGCGTATGCATCGTCGCAGATCCAAGAATGCAATCACTATTTCATGATTTTTCACCAATGAATTAGATCTATAACACACACGGGTAAAATAAACTAACTACTACATAATTAAACTAAATAAACAATTAGCATATACTATTCGAATAGAACAACAACCGATCTACATCTTGGAAAAGACAAGATCTTACCTCGAAGATTAGCATAGATCTCTCTCGATCTCTCCTAGTCGGCGACTGCACTGCCGCCTCTCCGACTGTAACTCATAAAGTAAAGAAAATAAAGAACAAAGAACTTTTATTGCATAATACTTGTCTAGAAAATTGTACACATGTGTTCTGAGGCGAAGCCTCTTATTTATAGCTATCTAAACCGACTTAAAAACACCTAGATCTACCGCTCATGCAAGAAAATGCATTTTGGAGGCTTCTGGAACCTCGGTAACCCGGCAAAGACATCCCGCCCATCGGGGTATTTTTGTCCTTTTTCTTCGCCGACTTAGCTTGGAATGTTCGAATACCCTAGGCTCACTCATTTCGCTCACCCACTCCAGATTCACAATGATGCTTAACCCAATATTTTTTATCCTAAAAATAATCAAATAATGCATGAAATATTATCGAAAGAGGGAAAATAAACGCTAAGTGCATTTCTCGACATGCGAACCCGACATATGATATTCAACTAAAATGGTTCATATTTATAGGTCAAAACAACTATTTTTAGCTCATAATTGATAGGATGTTGATGCCGTAGATAGAATATTTTATGTTTTTATCAAGCATCGGCTTCATCCTCCTCCCTATCACCCTCTTCTTGATTATCAGCCTGGGTGACCTGATTCACCAGATCCTGGAGATTGATGGCTTCGACCTGGGGCGGCTCCCAACCATCAAAAGATAAATGTTCACCGACCTCGCAGTAAGGGGTAAAAGGGTGAAAACCCTCGATGTCCGGAGAATGGTGGGGTAACGATCCAATCCATCATTGTCTCAAGGATGGGAACATCGCCGCCTTTATCCCACAAGCACCTTGAGAGATGCTATCTCCTTAGCAGCCCTGTGATGACGGTCAAAATATACCCGTAAAAGTCATCAACATTATCCTTAAATCGAGCCTAATAATATATATTTTATATTAAATCACATGTTTATATTTATTATTTAATGTTATGTGATTTATAAAATATAATTTGGTATTTATCCGTTTTTATTATTTAAATGGGATTTATTTTGGGATAATTATTTATTTTGCAGATTGAGATAATTTATGGAGGATAATTTTCAATGGAAGAATTAAATTACAAGATAAATCCAAGCAAATACGGATGCATTGAAAATAAATATCGGATAAGCACGAAAAAGAGTGAGTAGAAGACAAAAGCCGGCAAGCCAATCCAAAGAGATTGGCGCCGCTTTTGGGGGGACGATGGAGGAGGGCGATTATTGCCTTTATCTGAAGATCGGCCGGGAATTATCCTAATGTGTTTCTCAAAACTCCTTTTGGATTTAGGAAAACTATTTCAGATTGGTTTAGGTTTATCCTATGCAAATTTTTCCCTATATATTTGTACATACACACGCCACACACAACACACATTACACACAAGTCATAATAAAAATCTTCAGTTTTGCTCAGAGCAGTTTTTTTACAAGTTCTTCAATTATGTAAGTTCTTGTATTTATTTTCTCTTAGTTTTTATAATTAATTCCCCCAATTATTATCTATCGTTTGAGATTGTTATTTCTTAGTTAAATGATGTAGATCTAGGATTACGAAGTGAGGCGCGGGATTCCTCGCCTATAAGGATCCACATGCCCACATCTAGGTTTTGTGATCTATGTATGATTTTATTTTGATTAATAATCGTGTTTCTAGTAGTATACATAATTACTTTATGAGCTTCTATTTTATCCGATAAGTATAGAGAAACGCTAAGATTTAGTTTTTCACGAAATGGGCCTAGCCACGCCTTTATGGTGTGATTGTCCATTTAGAATTTCTTATCTTAGTAGTATGGCTACGGCCACGTTGCTCGTCTGCTTTAATTAAAACGCTGAGTGAGGAAATACCAATATAGTGCTCCTAGGTCGGCTCATGAATTGATCTTTCGACTTTCAATGAGATCTAGATCTCGTTATATTAGTGAATTGCGCCACACTGATTATATATGTAGATTAACATGATACCTAAAAAGTTAGTGTTAATGGGACGGAGACCGATGCGATCGCTAGGAAGTACGCCTAATCACAGGAATGTTGCTTCAGGTGAGGAATACGGTTAATATCGGCATCCCTAGTTTTGTAAGCGCAGTGAGTCATATGAGATGGAGGCCTAAAAAGCGAAGTCACGTGATGTAGCATAGTGATCTAGATGGCCTACCCGAGCTAGATCTAGTTTAGGGGATGACTCCCATAGCCAATATAAATGAGATACGAATCGGATTAATAGTTAGTGAGTCTAGTTTGGTTATATATAATCTCTAGATCCAAACGATAATGTAATAATTGGGGAGGTTAATTATGTTGTATTATTTGAGTTGTGTCGAGTCGTGTCCATTTATCTTTTCTTGTTCTTTGTTGGTCATAGACCGTTTTATGTGCTTGACATGCTTAATTGATTATTCATAGAATGACCCACAATTTGGTTCCCTGTGGGATCGACCTTGATTCGTTATAGCTATACTACGATGGACCTAGTCCTCTTGCTAGTATTGGTTTTGGTGGTCAAGTATTTTAATTTCACTTGATCAACGCCATCAAGTTTTTGGCGCCGCTGTCGGGAACCAACGGTCAATTATATAAATAATTAGTAATCATGTCAAGTTTTATGTTTTAAAGTTTGTTTTTACGCTTTTAGAGTCCATCCAAGCTAGTCAATTCAAAAAAATTTATATTCGCTTTTTTTTGTGTCCTCGTTAATAAAAAAGGGACATGGGTTTTACACCATGGTGTGATTTTTATCACACCATTTATCACACCATGTGATTCTCATGTCTTCCAGTTTTTTTTTCCTTTTTCTTTTGGTCGTTGTTGTGTCAGTTATTTTTCGTTTGTAGCCTGTAGTTCAGCAAATGCATGGATAATCATGCTGACCGTTAGGTAACTGCCATTTTTATGTTTTTTTTATGTCCACAGCAAGCCAGATAAATTAATTATTCCACTGGGTATTGTTCGAGAAAAGAAATGTCAACCAATCAATTTTTTACAGCAAAGAATGAAGAATTCAAAGTCACACGTAAAACCACGCCAGTACGGCCGGATAGGCAAACGTTAATAGAAGCACATAAAAGAAAGAGACTAGAGGTAAGGAAAGCACGTAAATTTGATCTTTCCAGGTATACATGCTAGCATTCCAAATGTTATTTCCGATTCTGAGTCTAGCTCTAGTTTGGAGTCTGACCCCGACTACCTACCCACTCTTTCCTCTACTCCCGAATACCCAAGCTCTGATTCTGAATTTGAGTCTGAGTTCAACAATAAACCCATAGTACCTTGCCATCCAGAGGCGTAAGACTTAAAGGATCGCGCTAGACTACTTCCTGCCAGAGATCCCGGGCTTTTATCGCTGACGTAGTCTTAGATGGGAAGAGAGCTCGGTTTAGCATTGATTGACTCTGTGGCGAGCCTCAACATAGTTCCATATAGCATTTGGCGTAAAGGATTGAGTCTACACGGGTATGAACAATACGATGGACATTCGCTTGGTGATGGTCTTCGCATCGCATGCATCGAGCCTTAAACTACATGACTATAGGAATTGGAAGCCTTCGCTTAGTTGACATAGTCGTGATGGACATGGAGGAGGATCTCAATTGCCCACTAATACTGGGCCGATCATTTATGGAAACCTCGAAGGCAAAGGTAGACATGGAGAAATTTGAGCTCACACTGTTCGATGCTAAGGGCTTAGAAATTCATACAATCCTTAGACCCCGATTCCGCTCCGCCGAGCATTTCAACCAGTGACGGTTCCTCGTATGGATGAGACTTCTAATTCTTAGCCAAGAAGATACAAAATGGTTGACGCCGCCCAAAGCAATGGCGAATCGTAATTGCTGTGGTATCTTACAAAGGACAAAGATGCTCAATCTCAGCCCCGAACCAAATAATACCTCAATGCTTTTAGCGCATTTGCGCGTGTCGTGTTTGAGATGGGTTCACCCCATCCAAAGGACTCCTTGAGGATCGAGAAGGCTTAAAGTTAAAAGATAGACGGAGAAGGGTGAAAAAGAGAACTCGTAGAGTTTGATCTCAAGATCGCTAATTTCGCAGGCGAGGCCGAGGTTGGTGCATGTTTAGACAATAAGGATGATCGCATTTTCTTAGGTCTTGCACCCAAAGGAAAAGCGAGTCCTCAAAGAAGGAAGGCGATCTCACCAAGGCCGACTGGGTAAAGATCTCGAAGGCTAAGGACAATAATTCAGAGGAATGATGATTTTTGGAAAGTCGAAATAAGACTATAAATTCGTAACTATTTCTATCTCTTAGAATTGGTAATATTTTTTCGATTTTTAGGTTTTTCTTTTCAAATAAGAGTAATGTTAGAACACTTGAGGTTTTTTTTTTAATTTTTGCCGTGTTCATGACCATTGGGTTAAGGATGTGCAAAAGTTTTTTTACTCTACTGCTATAACGTGAAGTAAAGTTTTATAGGCGTGTCCTCGATCAAGTCTCATATTAGTTTTAAATCGCAAACTTGTACCGAGAAGCAAGTTGGGATTGATTCTGATGTTTTGAAAATGATTATTATTTTTATGAGCTGACGCTGTAACAAATTTGGAGCTTTGTTGAAGACTTATTTTGCAAGACTCGAACTTCGTGTTCGATCTCCGTTTTCTTATATTCCTCGACGTGCTTGGACTACTCCGATATTCTCGCTTTACCTGCAACCGCTTTCCAGAGCTAAGTCTTTTCCTTGCATTCTCATTTTTTTCCTTTTTCATTGGGGACAATGACATGTTTAAGTGGGGGGTAGGAGACTTAGCCGTGATGTGCCACAAATTAAAAATTAAAAGAAACGGTATGATAGAAATTTTTTGAAAATGAATAAATGTCATATTATTTATCTCGCACTTTAGAATTGTGAGTTCCAAGCTAAGAATCGATAGGAAAGGAACCAAGATAGCATGACTACATGATCGCTTTATACTTATGTGAATGTAAATTTAAGGATACTCATGCCGATTGTTGCAAGTAGTTATTTATTATTCGATTACTCAATCTTTGAATCGAGTTTTACCGCCGCATGTTGTAATAATCAAGAAATTATGTGTACAAAGGTATGATGATTGGTTATGTGAACTCTAGCATCGATATTTATCGATCGATGTATTTTTACCTTCTAGCCATTTAAGCGAGTAATAAGCTTGAGATTTATCTCGTGTTTTAACAAAATGTTGAACACTGGGCTTGTAGTAACATTACCAAAGTAGCCTCGCGCTGTGGTAATATTCAAGGTTATTGACCAATCCGTGAAAGGGATTCTTGCAATGCATAATTTACTTTTAAAGCAAGTTTTTTTCTTGAGATGTGTTAATGCTTGAAAATATGAAAATGAAAAAATCTACTTTTAAGAGGCTTCAGTATTTCTCTCGGTCTCCAAGTCCAAAACCTCCTAGATAACGCTCTTGCTTATTGCATCATGTCTTTACCCAAAGTGGCTTAAGAAGTGTGAATGTCGATGTTGGTAGGTTGAGATTGGCGGTTAGCATACACTCTAATCTAGCCACTTAATATATAAAACTCAATGCACATGCACACATCACTGATTCATAACAAGTAATCTAATAATGGATACCTTATGAGCATGAATGGTATGAGTTGACTCCTAGTTTCTTGTGTAAGTATGATTTGACCATGGAAAATGTTATCTTGAGGAATGACTTATTGATGCTTTGTTCGGGACGATCAAAGTCTATGGGGTAGTTGATGACGGTCAAAATATACCCGTAAAAGTCATCAACATTATCCTTAAGATTTAGCCTAATAATATATATTTTATAATAAATCACATGTTTATATTTAATATTTAATGTTATGTGATTTATAAAATATAATTTGGTATTTATCCGCTTATTATTTAAATGGGATTTATTTTGGGATAATTATTTATTTTGCAGATTGAGATAATTTATGGAGGATAATTTTAAATGGAAGAATTAAATTACAAGATAAATCCAAGCAAATACGGATGCATTGAAAATAAAGATCGGATAAGCACGAAAAAGAGGAGTAAGGCAAGACAAAAGCCGGCAAGTTAATCCAAAGGAGATTGGCGCCGACTTTAGGGGGGACGCATGGAGGAGGGCGCATTATTGCCCTTATCTCAAGATCGGCCGGAATTATCCTAATGTGTTTTTCAAAACTCCTTTTAGATTTAGGAAAACCATTTCGATTGGTTTAGGTTTATCCTATGCAAATTTTTCCCTATATATTTGTACATACACACGCCACACACAACACACATTACACACAAGTCATAATAAAATCTTCGCTTTGCTCGAGCAGCTTTTTTACAAGTTCTTCAATTATGTAAGTTCTTGTATTTATTTTCTCTAGTTTTTATAATTAATTTCAATTATTATCTATCGCTTGAGATTGTTATTTCTTAGTTAAATGATGTAGATCTAGGATTACGACGTGAGGCGCGATTCCTCGCCTATAAGGATCCACATGCCCACGCCTAGGTTTTGTGATCTATGTATGATTTTATTTTGATTAATAATCATGTTTCTAGTAGGTATATATAATTACTTTATGAGCTTCTATTTTATCCGATAAGTATAGAGAAACGCTAAGATTTAGTTTTTCGCCGAGTCGGGCCTAAATGCACGCCTTTACGGTGTGATTGTCCATTTAGAATTTCCTATCTTAGTAGTATGGCTACGGCCACGCTGCTCGTCTGCTTTAATTAAAACGTGTGGTGAGGAAATACCAATATAGTGCTCCTAGGTCGGCTCATGAATTGATCTTTCGGGACTTTCAAATGAGATCTAGATCTGTGTTATATTAGTGAATCATGCGCAAGACTGATTATAATGTAGATTAACATGATACCTAAAAAGTTAGTGTTAATAGGACGTAGTCTCAAAGATCGCTAGGAAGTACGCTTAATCACAGAATGTTGCCTTGGTGAGGAATACGTTAATATCGGCATCCCTAGTTTTGTAAGCGCAGTGTGAGTCATATGAGATGGAGGCCTAAAAAGTGAAGTCACGTGATGTAGCATAGTTATCTAGATGGCCTACCCGGAGCTAGATCTAGTTTGTGGATGACTCCGTAGCCAATATAAAAGAGATAATGAATCGGATTAATAGTTAGTGAGTCTAGTTTGGTTATATATAATCTCTAGATCCAAACGATAATGTAATAATTGGGGAGGTTAATTATGTTGTATTATTTGAGTTGTGTTGAGTCGTGTCCATTTATCTTTTCTTGTTCTTTGTTGGTCATAGACCATTTTATGTGCTTGACATGCTTAATTGATTATTTATAGAATGACCCACAATTTGGTTCCCTGTGGGATCGACCTTGATTCGCTATAGCTATACTACGATAGACCTAGTCCTCTTGCTAGTATTGGTTTTGGTGGTCAAGTATTTTAATTTCACTTGATCTACGTCATCACCCTGACGCTTTACACGCTTCCATGGCCTCTTTTTTCATGACCTCTACCTTGGCTTCAACATCGGCACCCAAGTTGGCCATCCTCTACTTCAGTCCAACACTCACCTCCTGTTCAGCTTTCTAGAGGTTTCGGACTTGATCAACCCGTATCTCCATATCTCTTATAGACCGGGCTGCCTTCTGATCCTTCTACGCTAACTCACGGTTGAGAGCTTCTAGATGCTCGGAGTTCGCCTGAGCCTCATGTTGCATCTTCTTCGCCTTGGCAAGCTGCTTCTTCAATTCGACATTTTCGGCCTCAAAAGCACTAATCCTCACATTCAGGTCATCCACAACAACTTAGCAGCTTTAATCTTCTTCTCGGCAACCGACCTTGACAAGGTGGCCTCTTTATACTCCTCCATGAACTGCCTCACACCGGTGCCGACCTGAAAGAAGGAAATAAATCGAACAGATTAGTCAGATAATAAAGGAAGATAAGGATGAAAAGATAAAGGAAAGAATGACTAGGCGAGCAGAAATTTACCATGCTCACCGTGGCCCCAAACAGACCAAGCAAATCCTCAATGTTCTGCAAAAAGGCACGGCGAGGGTCGACTTGATCTGACAGCACAATACGGTCCACAATCCCACGACCAATCACCAGCTGAATAGGATTGGGAAGGCTCCATTTCAGATGCCTCAACGGGGTAACTTCGGCTATCGCTGTAGAAATCATGGTCACCCTTGATATGTCAATTGGCTGCTGACGAATTAAAGTTCTTGTCCAAACACATAGCAGGGGTACCATGATAAATCCTTAAATGCTACCATTAAATTAACCTTTATTCACCCCAAATTCTGCTCTAGAGAAGTGTTGGAAATAAAATTTATGTTTTGATGATGATTCATCATATTTGTTTACACCCCATTGATGAAGTGTCAAGCTAGTCATTAAGTGAAAAAGCTAAAAGATGTCTAGAACTGAATATATACGATTTATGAGAGTCTGATAATTGTATTGGGTATATTAGACAAGCACTGTAATATTTAGAGTGTCGTAAAACTAAAAACTAGGAATCATCTAGAAAACGACAAATACCAAAATTGAAGTGTTTACTCTAAAGTCGAAAAGCTCACTCGTAATCAAGAAGGTAAGTTCGCTGAGGGACACAGACTCGGTTGACTTATCTAGAAGATTGAATAACTGAGGGAACAAACTCTGTTGATGATGAACTGAGGGACACAGACTCAATTAATTAAAGATTGAAGAACTGAGGAATCAGACTCAGTTATGAAGACTGAAGTCAAGACTGTGAAGTTAGAATTCAGGTATGTCTGTGATGGCCTGAACTGACTTTATGGATCTTGTATGAAGACCTAAGTGTCAAAAGGACAATGATATCTTAGATGATTAACTTAAAGGAATGGTGTAATCTGATTAAGCCATACAAAATCAGATAATTAGTGTACTGAATTTTAAAGAAGAGAAAAACTCGCTTATGCTATAAGTCGCTTGATTTAATCGATAATCGACACACTCAAAGATAAAACTCGATCGATACTTAGTTTTATAGTCATCATCCAAAATCTGAATTAAATATGAACATTACAAACAAAGGAATTCTATTGATGAAGCACTAACAAAGCCGTAACGGTCACCGATGTATAACAGACCACTAACGGCTATATGAACATTGATAGATTTCAAATTTAAACAAGATGAACATTGACCTTACACTATAAATAGAGGACTTTATACCAAGGATCAAACACACAATTCTACGAGATTACAAGCATTATTGTGGTCAAGTCTAGTTCATCTCGAATCTCTATCATATGCGCTACATAAGATCATATCCGTAAGTTCTTCAAAGTGTTCAAGCTACACATAATCGATCCGTAATCGACACTTACAAGAACCACAAGCAAGAATCAATTTATTGATTTCACCCAACTTTGATTTTCAATCAAAGGTTTAGACTCGTGAAGCAATCCGGTCAAGGATTTGCCAAGGACAAGCAGATAGCAAATGGTAGACTGTGTTTGTGGTGGTAGTTGGTGAAGAGGCAATACAACCTCAAAAGACCAAAGTGGTTCAACTCACAGAAGAGCAAAGAATCCCACCTGCTCTACAAGTGTTTAAATAGTGAAGCTTGTTTAGGACTTTTTGTAACAAATGCACTTTCGTAAAGTTCTAGTGGAATTTTCCTTCTACATCACAAGTGAAGAGTGGACTCGATTGATTACACCACCTGGAACCACTATAATTCTTGCTTTATTTACTTTGCGTATTTACATTTAGTCATTTACTTACTCAGCATTTATTATTGTTTATACAACATACTGAAACTGATTGTTTTACAAACTCATAGCTCACGAACTGACATTCACCAAAATTCATTTTAGCACACTCAGTTTTTTCGTAGAATAACAAGATCCAGATAAAGGCTAAAACTTATATCCGCTGCCAGTTGACTCAGTTTTGTTATAAGTCAGTTTGACTTAGACTCAGCTTAGTCAGCTTAACTCCACACACGTTGAAACTGAACCTTAATTGTTTTAAACCTAGTTTTTGGTGACAAGTTTATTCACCCCCATCTAAACTTGTGTCAGCCTTTCCAAGGGACCAACTATTGGTATCAGAGCAGTGTTCTTTAAACAGCTCATTATCTAGTTATCTCCTCTAGTTGTTCTCCTAAAAAAGCTTAGTTTTCCGCTTTTACAAAGTCCGCCACTCACTCACCATGGATAACAATCAAGATGCAAGATGATGCTGATGTGCAACGTGGATAGATTTGATGAATATAAACGTTGTTTGCTGGCTTTTCTAGCAACCACTCATGATGAAATGATGGACGATTTCATCGATGGATCATTCCGCATTACCTACATGCAAACAAATTGGTAATGATAAAGTTAGAGTCCAAAAGCCCAAATCTAAATGGAACAATGATGATCGAAAATGGAACAATCTGAACAATGTTTCTATGAACATCATCCTGAGAACTCTAGATAGCAACATGTACCTGAAGGTCAAAGAATGTACAACTTCCAAACAGATATGGGAAAATTGTAAATGGATCAGTGAGTGGATCGACTTATCAAAGAAAACAAGATCTCTATCGCAAAACAAGAATTTCATGACTTCAAGGTGAAACCTCGAGAAACTAGTCGACCATATGGAGACGAGATTCAAGTGCCATCATGGATGAACTAGCTCTACTCAAGATAGAATATACCAAGAAGAAAATCAACACTGTATTTTGAAGGCTTTACCTTCATGTCGAAATGAAGGTTACAAATGCATGGAAGAATCTAGAAAACTTGATGAAGAAGATACTTTCAAAATCTTCTCGATTTGAAAGCATACGAAATTCATTGAAGATTTTACAATCACGTATGAATCAAAGCCACGAGGACCCCAAGACGATAGCTTTGCAAGAGCATCCAATGATGTTCAAGAAACCTCATCTAGCAATCTTCAAAGAAATAGATGAGATGGAAGAACAAATGGCTCTTATGATGAATAGAATTAGAAGGATGAAGAGTGGACACCCATTCACTCAAAAAATATCAAAAACTCCCGAGAGAAAGAAATATGAAGAATATCTTTATTTCAATCAAGAAAAAGCCTAGACATTATAAGGTGAATGTCCAGAGCCGACCAATAAGAAGGCTCAGCAACGAAGAACGGGCAGAAGAGCTCTCCTAGCTAGAGACGAGTCAGATTATGAAGCTGGTACTGAAAGACTATCATATGACACAGCTTTAATGTCTCATATGGAAGATCAAAATGAAGTATGTGAATCTAACTCAAAATATTCCTCAGCCCAGATTTCCATGCAAAATGCATGTTCTTCGACTGCTGACTCCAATCCAAGAAATCAAGAATTAGAAGAAACACTAGACGATTTGATGAATCAACTAGTTATTATACAGGATGGTTATGAATCAATAAAAACTGAAAAAAGAAGCTCTAATTCTTGAATTTGAAAGATTGAAGTCCGAAGAACACGTTGAAACTGACTCGAACTGATAAAGGGAAGAAACCTCTTAAGCTTCATCGCACGCCAGCAGTGAGTCAATCTTTTGTTCAATCAAGTTCAAACTCGATTTAAATCCGTAAGCCTTATGAGACAGAATCGTTTAGATTTGATACACAAAGAAACTTCGAAAGAAAGAACAAGCAAAGCTACTGAACCAAGTGTCAAAATTGGTGTTAAGTTCGTAGCTGAGCAATTTCCACAAACTGAGAAGATTGTTGAACCAGTGAAACCAGCTCTACAAGAATCAACTCACCACAAAGATCATATTTCAAGAAGATAAACCGCAACTACCAATAAGGGTAAATCAAAAGGTAGATCACCTGCACTCGTGTGGAAATAGTAGATCAACCGCCGATCTCCACGGCTAGGTCGATCATGCAAAGAACCAGAAAAACTTCAATTAGAGTAAATCCAAGAATATTAATTACTCAAAGATTCACAAATTCAGGGGGAAGGGCAGATAATTTCTCACTGATGATGATTGGAATTTCTCTGAACCTATTATTAAAACTGATAGGAACAATCATTCTAGATAGAAAACTTATCACAAGTTTCAAATTAATACTCAAAGAAAGGACTCACTTCACCCTCAAGAGGAGCTCTCAGCACTCAAGGTCAACACACTCTCAAGACAGAAGAATGATGGTTATTACTCGATTTTGAATAATATAAAGCATCATGGAAACCAGCCTCACCTTCAAAGACTTGAGAAATCATATAAATAAGACACAATTCAAACATAGACACTATGGGAGTGTGGGTTATATATGAAAATAAGTTCAACAATTTCCAGAGAAGACCTTATGGAAATATCCCCGAGTTGTACTCGATAACCGACTTTCATGGACTCCAAACTGAGTACCAAAACCTATTAATTTGTATTGCAGGATATTTGGTATTTTGACAAAGGATGTCAAGACACATGACAAAGAGCAAAGTATGTCCGACTTATTTTGTAGCCAAGAATGGACCAAAAGTCAACTTTGGAAGTAAGGACAGTACGTGGATACACAAGAGGTTATGAAACTTTGATCGTAAATGGACTCACAATCAGAATGTATCTTATGTGGAAGGATTAAACTACATTCTCGCCAAAGACTACCAATTTTGTGACATAGGATACATAGTCATTTTTTATAAGTGGATTCTGCATTGTTGTTAGTGAAACAGCATACCAAGTAGTTCTTGCTGGAAGAAGAAAAGAGAACATGTATGTTGTAGAATGGCCTACAGCAGTCTCGAAAACTTGTTTGCTTGTGAATACCAAATCGGTCACCGGTTATGGCACTGTAAACCGAGTCACCTCAATTTTGATGACATCAACACACTGGTTAAAAAGAAGTTAGTAATTGGACTACCTGAGATTTCTTACAAGAAGGATAGCTTATGTGATGCTTGCCAAAAAGGAAAGCAAGTAAAAGCCGCCAAGACAAAATCTCAAAGATTCAACGCCAAGAGTCCTAGAACTTCCACATATGAACTTATTTGGACCACCACACCAATCAAAGATCGCGGAAATAAGTATACATTGGTGGTGGTAGATGATTATTCAAGATATACTTGGGTAATTTTCTTGACAAAGAAAAGTGAAACCAAGCAATGGCTAACAGAACTCCCGAAGAGACTCCAAAACCAGAAAGGAGTTATAGTGGTCAAGATAAGATCAGACAATGGAACTGAATTTCTCAACAATGTAATCATTGAATATTGTGAAGAGAATGGAGTGCTACATCAACTTGAAGCCACAACAATGCCTCAACAGAATGGAGTAGCTGAAAGAAGGAATAGAACTCTCAAAGAAGTAGGAAGGACCATGATCTGTGAATCAAAACTGCCTGAAAGATATTGGATAGAAGCAGTTAACGTAGCTTGCTACACACAGAACATAGCACTCATGAACAAGAGACATGAAAAGACTCCCTATGAGATTTGGAATGGAAGAAAACCAATTGTTTCATACTTTCATGCCTCTGGAATCAAGTGTTTAATACACAATAATGGAAAGGATCAACTTCATGTTTTTCATCCCAAAGCTGATGGAAGAATATTTTTGGGATATTCAAGTGTCAGCAAAGCATTCAGAGTATTGAACAAAAGGACACTTAAGCATGAAGAATCTATACACGTAGTATTCGATGAACCAAACTTTCCTGGTGGGATAACTAAAGACAAACAAGAACTAGTTTCTCAATCCATACCGCTTTACTAATCAATTTTTGTTGACATTGGAAATTTAAGGATTACGTAAGACTCAGATCAGATCAACCTCGCCTAACAACCGAATGTAAATTTACAATTAAACAACTCCGACACTAACCCAGTTCAAGACAATCAAGATGAAGGAAATCAAGAACAAATTCATGAAGAGCCAATTCAACAGAATGTAGATCCTTTGATGCAACCCCCAGTACATCAATGGATGAGAGATCACCCTGAAGAACATGTGATAGGTGATTTTCATTCAGGTGTTCGACATCAACTAGATGCTATGATTGCATGTTTCTTACCTCAAAATGAACCTAAAGAAATAGAAGAAGCTTGGAAAGATCTAGATTGATACTAGCCATGCAAGAAGAATCGAATGAGTTCTAAAGAAACCAAGTTTGAGAATTAGTGGATAAGCCGCACTATGTGAACATCATCGGCACCAAATGGGTATTCAAACAAGATTGATAAATATGGAAATATTATCGAACAAAGCTAAGATTGTAGCTAAAGGATATTCACAAGTAAGAAGGATTGACTTCGATGAAACTTATGCCCCAGCTTGCAAGACGGGAGGCAATCGACTCTTTCTTGCATTTGTAGCTCATAAAAGTTCAAGGTATATCAAATGGATGTCAAAAGTGCATTTTTAAATGGATTACTTGAAGAAGAAGTTTATGTACAAAGAACCCCTGGATTTGAAATTAAAGATCAAGTCGATAAAGTCTTTAAACCGAAAAGCTCAGATGGATCAAGCAGCCCCAAGAGCTTGGTATGAAACTCTATCTCGCTTCTAGTAGACAATGGATTTATCAAAGGTACCATAGACAAAACTTTATTCAGATGAAAGTTGAAGAAAGTACTCTCCTTGTTCAGATCTATTTTGATGATATTATCTTTAGATCTAAAAATGAACAACTCTATGAAAAATTTGCAAGTTTAATGAAGAGCAAATTTTAGATGAGTATGATGGGAGAATTAAATTACTTTCTTGGTTTACAAGTAAAACAGATGGATGATGAAATTTTCATTCACCAAACTAAGTATACAAGAGAATTGATCAAGAAGTTTGGAATGGAGAAATCAACTGGCATTGCAACACCTATTGTAACCAACATCAAAGCTAGATAAAGATAAGGATGGCGAGGATATGGATCAAACTCTATAGAAAAATGATTGGAAGCTTACTCTACCTCACAACAAGTAGACCAGTATATATCCTTTGCAAGCTTGGTGTCTCAGGTTAGATTTCAAACAAGACCAAAAGAAAGTCATCTCACCTATTTCAAAAGAACCTTGAAGTATTTGAAAGACACGTGTATGAGTAGGATATGGTACTCAAGAGAAGGAGAATTCAAACCGATATCCTACTCAGACTCACTATGCAGATGCAAGGTGGACATGAAAAGTACTTCGTGCACATGTCGCTTATTAGAAATAGACTTGTGTTATGGTTTAGCAAGAAGCAAAATCAATTTCGACATCAAAAGTTGAAGATGGGTATATTGCGCTTGGAAGTCACAGTGCTCAAGTTTTATGGATCACACAACAGCTAAGAGATTACAGAGACAAAGAAGGGATTGATTCCTAGAATGTGTGATAATACAAGTGCAATTTCCATAATTGACCATCCAGCTTTTGCACTCAAGATAAAACATATTGATGTGAGACATCAATTCATAAGGGATCATGTGGAGAAAAAGGATGTTGCGCTTTCTATGTCCCGATCAAGATCGCTTGGTCGACATCTTTACCAAACCTCTCGTCAAAGAAAGGTTTGCAAAACTGAGAGCCGGGAAATAGGCATTATCAAAGTCGCTATGTCGCTTTAAGCTTATAGATGCGCTGGCGGGATTGATCTTTGTCATGCTGGGTGCGCTCACTTGATAGATCACTCATTGACACCAACAATCTCAAACTGACTAATCAAACAAAGAAAGAATGACAGAATCGACATCAACCCAATTTTCATCCAATAAAGCAAGTCAAAAATTGAAAGGATAAAACCGACAACGCTTACATCGACAATTACCTCCGCTTCGCTAGAACCTATCATGTACACCCCCAAGAATGTCGACAAGATATATATTGGTTATACAAACCATCACGGAATTTGAAAAGTTGGTACAAATCCTTCGTAAAATTGTGTACCAAGATCACAAACCGCCAAGCACTTCTCCACTATTTATCTAACTTCTAGCATATCCTCCCTTTCACAAAAGTAATATTCAAACCTTGTCTCTCCCAAAAGCCGTAAATTTTATTACTCTCAAAATTTCTTCAAACTTAGAAAATTTCTTTAATGGCGCCTCCAAACAATCACAAGAAGAAAGGTTAATCACTTAATTAGATAGCCTCTCTTTGAAGAATATGAAGATCTCAGAACCACACTCTTCTTGCAAGCCATATTTGCAAAAAGATGTAGAATCTTCAAGGACCTAAAAATATTCGAAGTAAAATTCTAAATGGTCATGACTTGAAAGGATTTTGCAGCCTGGGAGAATGTGAGATTGATAAGGACCTCCTCCCGTGACAAAGGTTCGTGGAGAAAGGATAATCGCCAATGAAGAAATCATACGACACCTATATTTGATTTCAAGGAACCACTTGTGAAATTAATAGACTTGGGCTGTTTGCCACTCAAAAGGGAATCCTTTATCACTCAAATCTCAACAACATAGGAACCAACAGTTGTTGACACTCATGTCAAGAATATTAAGCCCGAGTTTGGACTCAAAGAAATGGTTAAGCAAAACCGCTATTGGTCGATACAAAGTGGCTAAATAGATTTTTTGAAGATGGAATATATCTGATGAACTTGAGTTCAACTGGGCAGGCTATGTGTTCATTCAGATCAAGAAGCAACACTTAGTCAAGTACCAAGTGTCAATAGAGCCTAAGCCGAAAGAAGACAAATCAAGGAAGATTTCAAGCAATAAGACATTCAAATTAATTATTCAACATTATATAGAATGACTCAGTGGATAGGAAACGGATGGAACAAATCCGCCACGATCTACACAAACCGATGATGCATCCATAAAAACAAAGAAGACTAGTCCAATCCAGAAAGAATCTCAAGACTTCCCAACCTCAAGCCAATAAGAAAACCGTGTCTCAAAGAAAGTTGCTCAACCGAAAGGAATCAAGCCGAAAAGATGACTCGGAGAAAGTTAAGGCGCTTGAAAAGTGTTTGTTCCTAGGTACTTCAAGTCAGTTAGCACCAACTGAGGGGGAACAACTGACAACTGAAGTCAGACAAAAGAGCAGTATGATTACTGAAATTGTTTCTCACATAAAGCAGAAGATACCAGAGAAACAAGTTTCAAGCATGGACATCACCAAGAGCAACAAGAATTTCAACAACACCAGACATCAATCGCTTTATCAAGACTTCATGAAGCTATTTTACAAAGTGAAAAAGCTATTAAAGGAGAAGTTTGAAGTTAAAGACTTATATGCTCTATTTCATATGAATGAGTTTCTCACCAACTACTATAAGAGATTAAACGAATAGCTCGTAGAAAAGAATCACCCACATCATCTATACCAAAGGATGATTTAAAGAAGACAGATGATAACAAAGATGATGATTAAAAGAAAAAGATGAAAATAGTACGCTTTTGCAAGCTTTGACACTCAACCTAAAGGACAAGCAATGAAATCACACTCTGAGCCGGAAGGATTGTCATTGAGACTAAGACAACCGACAATCAAGAAGACGTAAGTATGAAACTGATAATCAAAGCAATTGATGATTATACTCGCCTCTAAATCCAAGAAGAAGAAGAAGAAGATCCATCCGAGAAACCGACAAAAGAATAATTGAGCAAAGTACAAGAAAATTTGAAGATTATGCTCAACCAAAAGGAAGATTACAATGGTCTTTTGTCACACTTCTCCGGATACCTGATTACGTGAAGGAGAACAATGTCTCGCTCACACAAAGTTGGATATAATCAAGAAATCCACTTCAAATTTAGTTTCGTAAATTCTCGCCAAAGGAAGAACTTGAAACAACAACCATGGAAGACCGAGAAATTCACGCCAAGCGCAATGGCACCTCAATCAAATCCGAATCTATGGATTAGAAACTCACCAAAGAAGTTCTTACTTCAAAAAAGATATTTCAATGCACTCAAAAGGCAACTAATCGCTTGATAAATCGGCTTATATGATGCCAAAAGGGGAAAGTCAAGCTTGAAGCATAATCAAGAAATGCAATCAAGCAGCAGATCCGTATATAAGGAATATAAGAGAACTAATCGATGAGCACTCATTTCAAAGTACAACCAACTAAGAAAGAAGAGCTACTTTACAAAAGTTCTCATGGATGAAGTTTGTCACGATCATAACAAAATCAAAGCTAAATACATAGACAAAACATATGAAGAATATCTTGTCTATTTTTTATCCGATTATTATCATAATCGTAAGATGGCCAATTACAAGAAGATTAAGAGGATCAAGAGAAACATCAAATCAAAGATAAGAGAGAACATATGAAGGCTGATGTTGCAGAATTTGAAGACTACTACAAGGATGAAACTGACCTTCCCAAGTTAGCTCTATGGAGAAAGTGAAAGCTATCTAGCCAAGTGGATTATCTCAAAACATACCACAAGGAAGACTCAAAACTAGAAAATGATTATCGTCTTCATGACAAAGAAAAGAAGTTTATCTTAGTTACACAAAAAGCTGTTTAGCTTATATTCCAATTTTTAATATCAAATGTGTAACTAATTCCAGTTTTTGAATTCTTAATAAAATCTAGTTTCCAGTTTTACCTTGTGTTGCATTGTCTTTTATCTTTAAGCTTTTCTTTTTAGGTGAGTTTTGGCATCATCAAAAAGGGGGAAATTGTTGGAAATAAAAGTTATGTTTTGATGATGATTCATCACATTTGTTTAATTATATGTTTCCATTGATGAAGTGCTGAAGCTAGCTGTTATAGTGAAAAGCTAAAAGATGTCTAGAATCGAATGTATAGGATTTATTAGTAGTCCTGATAATTGTATAGGTTATAATCGCAAGCAATCGTAATAGTTAGAGTGTCGCAAAACTAAAAACTGAAATCATCTAGAAAATCGATACCACCAAAACTAAAGTGTTTACTATAAAACTCGAAAATCTCACCGTAATCAAGAAGGTAAGTTCACTAAGGGTCACAGACTCGGTTGAATTATCTAGAAGATTGAAGAGTTGTGGGAACAAACTCATTGATGAATAACTCGAGGACACATGCACTTAGTTAATTGAAGATTGAAGAATTGAGGGATCAAACTCCGCTATGAAGACTAAAGTCTAGATCAGAAAGTTAGAATTCGTAAGTCTGTGGTTGGCCTCGAACCGACTTTATGGATCTTTTATGAAGACCTAAGTGTCATAAGGACAATGATATCTTAGATGAATAACTTAAAGGAATGGTGTAATATGATTACGCCATACAAAATCGATAATTGTAGTATTGAAAACTCGCTTAATGATCTAAGTCGATTGAAGAACTGATAATCGATACACTCGCCTAAAATCGACCGATACACAGCTTTATAGTCACCATCCAAAAAGATGAATTAAATATGAATGTTACAAACCAAGTAATTTATTGATGAAGTAATCGACAAAGCCAAAACGGTCACCGATGATAACAGACCACTAACGGCTATATGAACGCTGATAGAATTCGATTTAAACAGATGAACATTTGACCTTACACTATGAATATAGGACTTGACACCAAGGATCAAACACACAATTCTATGAGATTACAAGCGTTATTGTGATAAAGTCTAGTTAATCAATCTCTATCATCCGCACTAATGGATCATATCCGCACTTCTTCCAAGTGTTCAAGCTACACAGTAATCGATCCGTAATCGACACTTAGAAGAACCACAAGCAATAATCAATTTATTGATTCTCACCAAATTTGATTTTCAAACAAAGGTTTTGATTGTGAAGCAATCCGGTCAAGGATTTGCCAAGGACAATTGTGATAATAGTCGGGTAGATCGTGGTTTGTGGTGGTAGCCGTGAAGAGGCAATACAACCCTCCACGGACCAAAGTTGGTTCATGTAGTTGCAGAGCAAAGAATCCCACCTGCCTACAAGTGTTTAGATAGTGAAGCTATGATTAGTGATGGACTATTGTTTAGACTTTTTGTAATCACAGCACTTAGAAAGTTCTAGTGGAATTTTCCTCCTACATCACAGGGGAAGAGTGGACTCCATTGTGATTACACCACATGGAACCACTATAATTCTTGCTCTATTTACTTTACGCATTTACATTTAGTCATTTACTTAATCAAGATTTATTATTGTTTATACATCATACTATAACTGATTGTTATATAAACTCACAGCTCACGAACTGATGTTCACCAAAATTCAGTTTAGCACACTCAGCTTTTTTTAGAATAATAAGATCCAGATAAAGGCTAAAACTTATATCCGCTACAAAGTTGACTTAGTTTTGTTATAAGTCACTTGATTTAGACTCGCTTAGTGAACTTAACTCCACAAGTTGAAACGGAACCTTAATTGTTTTAAACCTAGTTTTTGGTGACAAGTTTATTCACCCCTCTCTAAACTTGTGTCACCTTTCCAAGGGACCAACAAGAAGGTAGATAGGCCTCAAGTATTGTGAAGAATATATCTTAAACACCAAGTGCATGTTCCCAAGTTCATAATTCTACATCTATGTCATTCTCCGAGGAATTGGTAATGCTTTTGTCTTATTTTATGCACTTTTTAGGATGTATTGTATATAGAGAAATTAAGAACGGATCTAGACCAAGAGAAGAGCATTGGGCCAAGTGGAGAAATTCCAGAAAGAGACTCGCTAAAAAGGAAGAAAAATAGGCCCGATAAACCGTGGACTTGGCCCAATTAACTGAGGGCGTGATGACAAGAAATCAAGTCTTCCGATCTACTAGGTTGGTTAGGTTTATTTGAGTCATAAGTCGGCTAATGTATCTATATAAAGCAAGAGAAATCAAGTATATTCATACAATAGATCATAATATTATACATTACAATATTATACAATTTTGATGAAATAAATCTTCTTTGAGCTTTTTGGTGATTTACTTTCGATGAAATGAAGGACTTTAAAGTGAAGTGTTAATTAGACATTGTCTTGATGGATCCTCAGAACGTGCTAGTCATAGTCGTTAGTCGCTAGTGGAGGTTTTCGGTCTTGTTCCGCATCTCCAAAACTTAGTACGTATGAACTAATACAACCAACGGTGAGGTTATTTTCGCTATCCTTACAAAGGGAAGCCGATAGGATTAAAGATGCACACATGGCTAAAATCGGATTAAAACGCTCGATTAGTTTAAGGAAATTATGTGGGGGAAGTAAACATAAGGATTAACTAGACCAAGCTTAGTAGATAGGTGGGATGGGGGAGGAATACCATGTTTATTTTATGTTTATTGTTGGTCAATGACCGATTCTGCCTTCTCGCCAAAGTTAGAATCGCTTATACTTTAGTTACATTGTCTCTGTGGGATCGACCTTGATTCGCCTTTGCTATTCTACGATTGACCTAGTACTTTGCTAGTATAAGTGACTTACACAAGGCATCATACTACTTAGTTCTCACGGCGCACTGTGAGAAAGGCACTATTACGGTCACGCCTGCCGAACTCGACTGGCCGGCTGGATTCTTACCTTTACCATAGACTGGAGTTCCGTCCTTAGATTTATCTTTAGATGGGAGCTGAGATTTCTCCTGAAGAGAGGCATCGGTCCTTCATTGAGCCTCGGTCACCTTAGATTTTGTAGGAAGGCGAGCCTCCTTCTCACCATCCCCACCCCCAGCGAGGTCGATCTCATCGGAATCAACTGCTTTAGGAAACCTTATCTTTCGTGGCCGGAGCTTTCACAAACATTTTTCTTAGGCTATTTGCCCAAGGCTTCTTTTCCAACGGTTTGTTTAACTCAGTGGCGGCCACTTTCCGACTTGACATCAAGCATTAGGTCCTCAAGATCCGCCTCGCCGAGTCATTGCGTAACGCCGACCATCGAAAGGTCGACCTTAACCCCTTAAGCTCTCCGCTCCTCTTCACATGTTAAATAATTATCCAAGAAATCTAATTTCTTAATAATCACATAACCAATTTTCGCCACTCTAATAAAAATATTAGGTCACACGAAATTTTGGCACATTGGGCCAAGTCCACTTAAAATTTATTTTCCATGTATTTAATTATTTAGTCCAACTAAACAATTAATCCACATATCAATTAAATAGTCCAATCCAATTATTTAATTACAATTGAGGTGAAATGACGAGAATCGATATTCTATATTAGATGCCACGCTGGGACCATGGACCCATATTCGTAGGGGCTACAATAAATTAAATAAAATTATTCATCGTAATCTAACAATAATATTCAATCTATTAATTCCGTAGATTACACCACCATAAACCCAAATCGAACTCGCCGAATATAGATAACTTATACTCAACTATGAGTCGAAAGTGTCCACTGATATAATCATTACATACGGATAAATCCTCCATAGATCGCTCATTTCGATTCGATATCTCCATAGACCCTTCTCGAAACATCTTATCCTTATTTACCATTAACCTCTAGGTGATCAATTAGTTCATAACTAATATAATATGAACTGAGCTCATCGATAAGTTTCTAGGATTAACAAATAAGGGAACTGTCTGTCTACTTCCCGAGGGAAGGAATGGATTCCATATCTGTGATAGCACATACTACTCACTCATCCTAGAATAGAGACAACGAGGAAGTGTTGGACCACATATTACGGTGATCCTTACTAACACATCAAACCCTAACCTAGTCTAACCAATGCTTGTGATCACCTCAGATTGAGATTAATCCATATATGATCATCTTGTGATTCGATAAGACTTCTCAATTACGGTATTAGATCGAGAACTCAAATCAATCACCCAAAACTTCAATATGATTATTATCATATATAAATGCCCCACTAGGTACTCCTATTACCAACAAACCGGATAAGACCACACACCTAAAGTGTTCATGATAAACGCGAAATTAATCATGAGACCCGTATCAGACACAATAAATGCTACGGACTAAGTTAATTTTAAGTATATCTCACTAACTCAATCCACTTGTGTATAGCCATACACCGAAGTTATGTGATTACATAAACGAGGTACTTAGGTTTTTAGTAGTGTCTTAATTATAAGTATACATGCATATAATAAGATGAATTATTAATTCTATCCTAAACCAATTAGATAATTGTCTTTCGGCACTACACTTAACAATCTCCCACTTGCACGAAAGGCAAGTGGATTAATTGTTTTAGAGCACACCTTTATATCTATATCTACAACATTCTCCTACTTGATAAAAACAAGTGATACATGTCCTCGATTCATACCTCCGAGCGCATCCAAGTAATTCAGTTTCTGGCACGACCGAGTATGCCGCTAGGGTAGGCCGCTGACCCGGCACTGCATTTAAAATCAACACCATGTGACTTGGTACACCGATCGTAGGTTGGCTGGCTTGAGTCGATCTTTGGGATTGAAATGTCGCTTTCCATCTAATCAGTGGTACAATTTCAATATGCCTTTGATTCAACATCGAGGACGAGATCGACTTAACGATCATCCTTAATCGACCAAAGTCGTAATCAATGTCATCACTTATATTCTAGTTTGCACCTCAATATACTAACATATTATTCTCATTCTCCAAAATAAACTTGAGGATTCACAAACATCCCATTTCGTCGTATTCATCCTCAAAGTTTAGATAACCATTCTCGAGAGGTAGTAGGCTCACTCACATCGTTGAATGCCGATTAAAGCAAGAATATCTTAACTGTGTGAATGGATAGGATTGCCAATGATTGATTCTCGTGAATTTGAGCGAATCAAATCCTTTAGAATGAATCCCCGCATGTAAGACCCTCACTTCGATAACACACCCATGTCAAGCCCAAATCAAGCTTCAAAGTTACCATTCACAAAGAATAATCTACATACTACTTCACTAATATTGCGCCCAATCTACGAAAGACTTATCAACATCCGGTCAAGTCCACATATTAAAATATATGACTTTGAAATGACCTAAAGGTTTGCTTTAATCCTCAAAGGATATAAGTTATGGCAGCATCCTACCAAAGGTTCTATCTCGAATAAATTAAGATACCGTTAGTCTCGCAAAAAGGTCTTGTGTGAATCACCTCATTTTTCTCGGCTTTTTTAACGTAATACGCTTATTTGTTCTTAGCTAAAACTCCTTATGTTCTCGGAATGAATTCATCCGTTGTTTGGCAAGGAATTCTTAGGAATCACTCCTTATTTCCCGCTTCGACTTTAAATCACAAGACCGAGCGGTAAGAGAGATCATGGTCCGGTTAACTTTCACCCTTTTGGAATCACCCCTAAATTACTTAGCTTTGTGTTGAAAGTTAAACTTTCATATTCATTCGACTATTCTCCGTAGTTCCAATTACTCCCATTGGGCCTCGAGATACTTAGGTGGTTCAACAAGAGTTTCAATGTAAATCCTGAGTATCAAACCCATTCACAGTGTTATGGCTTTTAAACCAACCTCTATGATCGATCCTACAGTGAGCCCATGAAGGACTATAGGTCATCAATCTACCTATAGACCGCAAGGTCCCGGTGAATGGGTAATAGACAAACCATACTCCCACAAAGATTCTCGTGATTGATATACCGATCTAGTTTAGTAGTTTTTATTAGTGTTATCACCAACTTCCGGTGTTGGATGGGTTGAATAAAATATTCAGAACATCTTGAGTACAAATACTTCAAGATCTAAGGTTGTTATTTATAGACTTATCGCAATCGAGTTTGACAAGATAGCCGCTATTCTCTCATTTTATGAGTTTTATAACCAACTCTTTTACTCAATGCATTAAGATATTTCACGACTCGAACGTACGCAAAATTTCCACCCTACCTTCAAGCACTAAATTCTAAATGTCTATATTTACGGAAGTGGGGTGAACCGAATTCACCTATTATCCACAAATACGAGGCATCTTTTGTAGACTTCTGTTTTTCATTACAACGAAACCGTTATTTTGCAACCAATATCTTAAATGAGTTCAGAGCGTATCATAGTACATCAATAACTATGTAAGGCAAATTTGTGGTGTAT